>JAKTSW010000037.1:0-149543 GCA_030580435.1 Babjevia anomala | reverse complement strand
TTGTATTATACTTGCTGTTGAGTAATTACGTTATTTGTGCTATGGAGTCAAAAAATCTGTATGATTACGCGGGAAGTATGATTAGGCAGTGACTTACGTTACCTGCTTCCGGCGCACGATTATGCGGAGCAATGGATTTAATACTACTCGACAGCTGGGTTATGTTTACCTTTTTTAAGATCACCCTCACCCTTCGTCTTATCGAAGTTCTCTTCGGCCCGGAAAGTATTCTCGGCATCCGAAAAGTGGTCAAATGCTTCGAAAGATGCTATTTGGAACACAAAGGCAGTGAATGAACGTTTCGAGATCTCAATCACAATAAGCGGAGTTTCTATAGAATTATCCGACTACCGTTTGCCCTGTATCTATGTATCATCTGTAAAGTAGTTGGATGATAGTGTGGCTTATACTAGTACTTGTTTATATAAGCCTATACCTTACTTTATGTTTAACGATGCGTTCACATTGGTTTGGTGTCAATCATATCTCCTCAAGATAGCACCTTATGGTGTTGGTTGAGGGATGAGCTGAGCTAGTGATTTTGCTAAGCTCACATACCACATTCTATTTGTTAATATGTATAAGTGGAATACTAAGAGTTGCATACCTCTGCAATAGCCAAATAAGATTTTGATTTTGTTATGAATTTTCTTAGGAATCTGCCGGAAATATTACATGCCAAATTTCCTAGCGTTAATGATGTATCTGTTATACATTGGTCTTGTCAGTCGATATTGTTTCCCAATATTACATGTTTGCGCCCTCTCTAACGTATTTACTCATTTCCTAGAACGGTTATGTGTCATGTGATAATTAGTAACTCGTGCGGAACAGTGGCCAAATTTAAATTTCAGCGTCAGGCTCACGTGTTTCCAGGAGATTAATCAAACCATGAGATATCACAAGAACATCTTTGTGTTCTAGCTTTTGTTCGGAGAAGATATTTACAAGTCAAAATTGTTCTTTCAAGTAGTGCTATCGTTCAAGTGAAAATCGGCGGCGTCATTTCATGCAACTATCAACCGACAGCCGGATGTGTCGTTGCTCTATTGGGATAAAATTCGCCAAAAATTTCTGGCTATCCATTAGGCAGTCCTTAATCAACAGCCACTGCTGACTTCCATGATCAAATAAGATGCCCGATCTAACAATCCAGAAACACCATTTACAGCCAAATTGGAAGGTTGACGCAGCAACCGTGCTGCAATAAAATTACACAAGGTGAGAATGAATAGTCCATCAATGAAAACGGTCAGTGAGAAAGTTAATCTTTTAGCTCAATTAAACGTGGATATCAGATAACAAGATGCATGTATTTGTTTTAGCAATTGTGTTAATGAAAAGGGCTTGTCTTGTGTTTCCGTAGTCCATCAGCAGAGAGCAGAGAACTAAATTAGCTGAAATTTTAGGAATCTGAAGTAACAAACTATCAAATTTGTACAGTTAATCATGTTTGGTAGATACTGAAAAACAAGTCACTGGAAACGTGGATAGATTTTGCAACCAATATATAGTCAGGCATAGTGCTTACAGAAATTATCAAACTCTCGTCGAAGCCATTCATTGGTCGAGTTGAAGTGAACCGAGAGATAAAGGTACCACCTGATATTCCCGCTAGACCACTAACTGCGCAAAGGCACTGACAAATTCCCTGCGTGTACGAAGGCATTTGTGGCCAGCTCACCAGTTTGTTCATCATTGATGTCACAGGACCGAATAATATATGTGTTATAGTGAAAAGCGATTTGTAAACAGAGCTATTTAATGAATTTACTGAGGGTTCGTATTTTACTTTGTATAATTTTTGAAAGATTAGAACTGTGTTCGTCGAGGCCAATTTAGGCAAATAAACTGTATATAGCCTGAAGAGCGTCAAAAATTTTCCCACGATTAATTCCCCACGATCTCATCGGGTTCGTTAGTCTGCAGAATGTGGGGTAGTTTAGTTGACAACATGAACATCATGGTTTGTAATACGGCCGATGGGGAATGTACGTGGGTGGTATGTGTGGGCTCCACTTGTGAAAGCCCAAAAAGTGCACACTGGATTGAGTGATCCTCAAACTAGTGCGCCCAGTCAGGCGACAAGCTGGCTTTTGACTTTGTGATTGTCTTTCCGTTCAAATTTCCGTTGTAGTTTCCGTGGTCGCTTTATTTCCGCTCAAGGTTTCTCTCCGATCTATATCTAGTCAAAGCCGTGGAAAGCAAGAATGTCAGGATGATGGTAATCTCTCACTTAAAACTGCTCCGATCGATCCGAAGAACATAGTATACCTGCATTGAAAATGGCCAACGAAACACCTAATTAATGGACGTACTCTACGAGAAAATAGCCGTAAAAAAACAAGTGCATCACACAAACGAATTATCTTGTGATGATCATGAGTGAAGAAATTGGAATTGTTGCCAAATAGATATCTCGAGCCACTTGCGTTCTATTGTCGGCACTTCTTGTTTTCCCAGGATCTGGCCGGATGCAGCTCATTTCCAAGTTGTCGTTTCCCCGCGTTATTCCCCGCCATTCCCCATTGCTTGGTACCACTAATATAGTTGGCTTGCGCCATCAACCGCCGTATCTACTGGAGCGGGATTTATCTCCAAGTTCGGACTCATAAATGTGTCAAGCATTACCTCGTGTTACAATCCCCCGCTTAATCAACGCAACATTTGACGCACATTCTCTAACTATATTGATCTATATTTTTTCGGTTATATTTATTAGCGAATTAGGATGGAACCAAAGACCTCTTTTTAGAAACCCTTTTGGACTCTGCATGTCCCTTATCATATGGCTGCGCATTAGAAATTGACTAATATTCATATTACTAAATACTGCATACTGGAATTTTCAAAGCTACTTAAGAACTGGTTAGATTTACCACAAGCTCAAGGAAATTCTTCTCGCCGATTGAGATTTCTTCTCTTCTCAAGAACGCCCTTGACTGTAGAATAGAAAATAACGCATAAAGTTACGCTGTGGTCGGGATTTGCACTGCATAATTCAACATTTCAGTTCTGCTGAGTTAAAGCTTGATATACTCCAGACCTTGAATATCCGAGACAAGCTTTTGCTTCTTAGGCTACTTTTTCAATTAGCATTAACGATAGTGGAGGTGTTTCACAACCAAAAGAAGATAAATCTAAAAAGAGACTACTGATTTAGTTTTTGGTACCGATAGAGCCCGTGCTTGACTCGAGATGCCAAGACGGTAGTTTTTTCAAATTTCATTAACATTCATACTCCTTCTTTATCATACCCAGGAGTATTTAATCCCATATAATTGTCGCACAAAGTCGTATAGCTGATATCTCAGAATCTGGGATAGAGATAGAGGCATATCTGGCATCTTGTAGGTATGATTTTCACTGAAATCTGGAAATCTGGGGTAACAATTGCGAAAGTGTGGGGAATAAAACCACTAGGCAAGTCAGTAATAGCGGCCTGTCGGAAGACCGGTAGCCTCCACTATTACTGCGTTTTACCATATCGTGCGCGCATCCACTAACGGGGCATATAAATACCCCTAGGATTCCTTTCACTTAAATCTTCACAAATCATTCACCCAAAGGCTCCGCTGCTGTCTTCTGACGATCTTTGTCTCTGCTGTATTCAGAATGTCTCTAAGAGAGAAAGCTAATTCGGACAAGTCTGTTGGTTCAGGACAGAACGAACTCGGGCATATTGAGCATATCCAAATTGGAGGAGTTTCGAAAGGTGACGATGAGGTATACGAGGTCGTGGTGCAGGGATCAGAAACTTTTAAAGTCGCCCTTGAGAAAGAACCACCTCAGCCGCGACATAAACGCATGCTTCAACTTTATGCTATCGTTGCTGTTGCTTACTTTTGCTCGAGTATGAATGGATTCGATGGTAGTCTAATGGGAAACATGCTTGTCATGACTCAATTCGACAATGAGTTTGGTGCGTCCATTGTGGGCATCAAGGCAGGCTATATTTCAGCCATGTATACAATCGGCGGAGTATGCGCTCTCCCCTTTGTAGGTCCTGCTGTAGACACTTGGGGTCGCCGTGTTGGTATGTTTATTGGTTGTATGTTCGTTATATTTGGTACCATCATTGAGGGTACTTCGAATCTTTCCGGTAACTTAGGCCAATTCTTGGCCGGACGATTTGTATTGGGATTTGGGGTCAGCATTGCCTCATCAGCAGCTCCTATATATGTGGTCGAACTCGCCCATCCTGCTTATCGAGGTGTGATGACAGGAATGTATAACACTTTTTACAACGTGGGTGGTATTGCAGCAGCCGGGGCGCTTCGCGGTGCAGACAATTACTCTGGTAACGAGGCGTGGATAATCCCTACCTGGGTCCAAATGGTGTGTCCTGCTATCGTGGCCTGCGCCGCATTTTTCTTGCCGGAATCACCGAGATGGCTTTTCACGAATGGAAAGCGGGAACGTGCAGTCGAAGTAATTACTAAATATCACGGTCTCGACAATCCAGATAGTGTCTATCTGGCATTGCAAATAGAGGAATTCACTCAAGAACTGAACCTAGATGGCGCTGATAAGAGATGGTGGGACTATCGAGCGTTGTTCAAGGACCGCGCTTCACGCTACCGATTGATGTGCAATTTGGTTTTGTCGGTGTGGGGTCAGTGGTCTGGCAACGGAATTACGTCTTATTTCATGCCAGCCTTTTTGGCTACTGCAGGAGTTACAAACCCGGTCACAGTGCTCGATATCAACCTAGGTACTTCCTTTGTCGGGTTGTTCGTCTCGATGACTGGTGCCTCGTTTGTGGAGAGAATTGGTCGTCGCAAACTCTTTTACAGAGTTCTGATCGTCATGTCGTTCTGGTGGGTCTTGATCACAGCTACTGCTGGGGTCTTCAATGTGACCGGTAAAAAGGGTGCAGGTGATGCTGCTATCTTGTTCATCAACCTATTTGGTCTCACATATTCTTTTGGAATTACACCTCTTCAAGCATTGTATCCGGTCGAAGTTCTCTCATACGAGCAACGAGCCAAAGGCATGGCGTTTTCATCTCTGGTAGTCAATGCTGCGCTCATGGTCAACCAGTTCGGATTGCCGGTGGCCATCCAAAATATCGGATGGAAACTCTATTTTGTTTTTGTCGGTTGGTGTCTCATCGAATCGGCCGTGGTTTTTTTCTTTCTTGTAGAAACCAACGGTCGAACCTTGGAAGAGCTTGACGAGATTTTCACTGCGCCCAATCCTCGAAAGGCATCTCTTGCAGTCAAAAAGGTTACTCTCGACGCAGAAGACAACGTGATGAATGTTGAGAAAATTAAATTAGGAAGGTGAGTTCGGTCTTGGCGTCAAGTCTGATGGATGATCTGAGGCGCGAGACTTTTCTACCCGCAGAACCACTGCAAGTGTCTCTAGTTTTCCGAAATATTACTCTTTTAATTTAATCGGTAAAATATCAATTTTAGAAATGGATTGTATAGTTTCGATTCCTGTAGTTAGAAGTGTTTATATAACGTTAATAATGCATAAAAATTGTTGAGCTTATCAAATACTAAACATGCTAAAGTGTAGGAATGGAATGAAATTCAAATGCAGTACCGACGCTTACAGATGTTGACTTATACGATCAACTCTCGATATAACGATACTCGCTATAACGAAAAAATCTGTGAAAATGGATAAGCGATAACTCGACCGGAGTGGAGTGAATCTTTAAATACATCTGTCATTGACTCACGACAAAAGCGGGCAGGACGCTCGTTATTCTCGCGGTACCCGTTTAGAATGTGAATGAAATTCTAGGCATGCTAGAACATCTCTGTTCCACAGGCTGCTGAGCGTATGCCTTCATGAAGCGGGGTAAGGGTTGTTGTGTTGTATTGGCTAAACGATAATCTACATTCGCGTTACTCATCAAATCGTAGGCTCGACCACTGAGATATTTGGCCTGAACTAATGTGTCGGGCTCTGTATTGTTGACAGCGGTTTGTAGAAACACGAGAGCGAAGCTTAGATAAATCGCTGTTTATGATTAGATATCGAGTAAGGAGGGTAATATCACATATAACGAAATCAACTCCCCCTATAGTTAGTTAGAGGGACCTTTTTTTCTACTATGAGAGATTGTGGAAGAGAATGATGATGACTAACTAATATTGTAAAAAACAATATAGAGTTATTTCAATATTATTGACTCGAATGACGTCGCAAAATTAATTTAATTTATATAAATTTTGTGGCAAATTCGAGAAAAGTAAGGTTCGTGCCAAAAATCAACATCATTCGTGGTCTAAATGAATGTCAATTGTGTGAAATATTTATCTTACAACTTTTCTTGCTTATGTATGAATGAATATAACGAGTAATTTAATTGAATTCTGTATTCGACAGCGAAATCTTTCAGAATGAGCTTATTAAACATTCTATCTACCAGAACTAAAGACATGGCCAAACACAACTTTCTTCTCTGGACGTTTTCAGGTCTTGCTCAACTGTGCTTGCCAATATCAATAAAATCCTTGAAAATCTAGAACCCCAAAATTTGGTCAGCCCACGGAACCCCAACCTTGTCCAACCCCAGCGCCACTCTCCCGTCGTGACTCGTCACTACGCTATCTACATCCTTCCAGCCGACAAAGTGGCTCTCGGACGTAAGGCCACGACGAGTAAAGTCGGGAGGCGCGCGCGCCCCGTCTTGGAGCGCTTCCCTCTGTCTACGAATGTAGTCGAGATTTCCCTTCGTCATAGGTGTGGCAGGGATATAGAGAACACAAGCAGCAGTGGGGTCGTTTTGGATAGGGTCGACGGCGTGGATCATCTAAATAGTTAGCTTCAATTCTGACTAGGAAACTTTTACGAGTCTTGAACCATACATCAGCGTGCCAGAAAATGGCATCCCCCGGTTGAACCGGTGGCAAAACGGTCATGGTATCATGCAGAGACAAATGCGGATGCGCAGTTGGATGCAAACGCACGCCTATGCCCTTTCCACATCCATGGAATAGCGGCGTTTCTGTGTCGAGTACCCACGTATCTGGATCGAGCGAGTCCGATGTAGGCGTAAAGAAGGGCCGCAGAAGGTAGTAGGCTATACCAAGATTGACATTAGGGAATAGCAGGAGCGTGCTGCGGTTGCGTTCCGACGGCGAAAGCGCGGTCCAACCCTGGAAGCTGCGAAATATTGTCGACTTGTCACTGTTAGGCGTGCGCAAGAACGCTTTGGCGCGTAATGCGACGTCATACGAGTCTAAGTTGGCGAAGTTGCCGGAAAAGACGGCTTCGTAACAAGCGCGGTAAAGGGGGTCGCTCCAGCGTTCTAGACCGCCCGCGTCTATGTGCGGGGTTAAATGAGCCACATGCGTATTTTGAAGGCGGTACCGCATGGCGTCAGCGAACGTGAGCGGGGTAGCGGAAGTCTCGTCGGGTTCGTATCCATGCCATAGCTCATTGAAGAAACGTTGGGCTTGAATTTGGTTAGGATGGGAGCGAGCGGCAAGGAGGACCGGGTTGAAATAGGAAGTAGGCATCACCATGCGTTGTTCGGGAGGTCCCTCTAAAAGAAGTCAGCAGGTTGAACTCAGAGTACTCAAAACATAACTTCGCTTCACATATCTCTTTCCTTACCAAAACTGTCCGGATAATTATCCTTCAAATATTGTCCCACCTCTTTAAACCACTCGTCGGCCTTCTCTTGATCCACCAAACCCCTAATAATCAAAGCCCCCCTCTTCTTCACTTCTGCAATTTTATCTGGCCCCATGTTCTTCAAATCTCTAAACTGTACCTCTGGAAAAATCGTAGATCCCTTCTCTTTAATCTCTGCGACTTCTCGTTCGAGGGCATGGCAGACTTCAGTCCAGCTTTTGCGGAGGGCAGCTTCGCCGTAATGAGCGACAATCTCCGCCTTGAGAGCGACTTCGCCAGGACCGAACTCGAGTTCCTGGGGTCTGCGTTTCTCAGCGGCGTTCCACCAGGCGGTCCATAAGGTTGAGTCGATAGAAGTCATTGTGTGAATATGTTCTACGAGTAAAAGCGAATAAAATAATGATAATTAAATTGGCGCGATTCGGATCGGTCCTTCCGCCTTTATATATAGACATCTTGCTTATGTGGGGAAGGCGAGCGGGGTGAAGTGGATGGCTCCGCGTCGCATTGGACCTAGCCTCTACTGTAAAGGTCTTTTGTGATCACGTGCATACTCTGTATTGGTAATCTAATTTCTCATTTGAATTTGAATTGCTATATGATCGTTGGGTACAAATATTTGTCAAACTCGCAAAAAGGAATCATGTTTCAAAACTGAACTATAAAAATAAGATGACGTAAACGATCGAATTTCATTTGTTGATATAAATCCATTACTACTAACTTTCCCAACGACAAACACTTTTGTGACCAAGAATAAGCTTTCAAATCCTTCATCAAGTAGTAAGCCCCTTGCAGGAGATTTTTGCTCGACAAAGCTTATATTCATTGGAAATCAGAAATTGTTTTGTTACCAATGAACACAAAGTTGTAAGGAAACAGCAGTCTTCCAGTCGTAGAATTTTTAGAATAACCACATTAGCAATACTTTCTACTTGTAAGCAGAAAGCTTCGTTAACATGAAAACACAGCAACCAATACTTATAAAACATTGGTTTAACTTGCCATTTCTTAATGCGAGTATTCCCTTTTTCTGCCTTTTCTCACTGGAGTTGGGATGTCAAATCCATTACCCCGCCCATGGCGGGGTAAAATACATCTCTCGCCACCAAGATTGTTTTGAACCTCGTACTATCTATTCCACCTTAGACAACCGCTTAAAACTATTAATCGGAATTATTTTGCGAAAGCCACCTTGGCACGGCTTAAAAGAAATTATAGCACATTGTTCTGCATTACAGAGTTGTTCGCACATAGAGCTACTTCTTTCTATGCAAGGACAGATTCCAAAAGATCCGAAGACGGATGTTCTTGAAATTGATGAAGCAGATCTCATCCAGACTTGGGCTGCTATGACGACTGTCATCGCTAAGGAAAAATTCAGAAGTATTGCTGTTTCAACTTTACAATGCAAGGACATTGCAATCTCTGCCAAAGACTGGTTGGATTGAACCGGTGGTGAACCAGATGGAAATACATCCTCATTTTTTTTGCAGACTGAGCTATTTGAGTGTCCAAAAAGCAACAATATCTACATTATTGCATATTTTCCCCTAGATAGTAATGTTTATGATCTTTCGCGTGTCTGTGATCGTCCGGAAGTCATAGAAGTTGCAAAGTCTTGGCAGAACACCTGCCAATGTCCTACCTTCTTGAGCTATTCAGAGAGGAACTTGTGCTATTCTAAAGAGTGTTACTAAAGAGAAAATCATTCCTAGGTATTAATTTTCCGAACTTCCAAGTGCGGAATTTGACGAGATAGTGGGCTGAGACTGTTTTTGGAGAGAGGAACAGGAAGAAGTCTCACGTCTTGCTAAGGAAATGTCAAAGAAAAATTGCAATATTATCGCATATAATCTGACTTTTTTTGGATATATAGAGATCGTTATTTCATACACTTGTGATTACATGTTTGGGATGTGAAAAGTTTCTTGGAACTTTATTAAATGACCGCATTCTCATATGACGCCTTGGCAGGGGACTAAGTCTAATCGTTTTCGAAACTAAAGTTAGTGTAAACTCAAATCATTACCAACATCGATTTCGCTAATTCTGCTCATATTTTAAGGGTCAGTAGTGGAATGAACCTCAGCGAAATGTGTTTGATAATATATCAAGGTCTGCGGAAGTAAGTGGCACATTTTGAAATGTAAGCGATTTCGTCAATGATGCTCATAGGAATAGAAAAACATTTATAGATGTTAAATAGACCAGCTCTGAGCGTACGTCGTTCGTTACAAACGGAAACAATTTCTCCGAACCTATCACAAAATAGAATTGCCTAAGAGCAATTACAATAGATGCCTTGATTTCAAGTCATCTTCTTCTCCAGATCTCTCTTCAACCTCAATGACAGTTGCAATCAATCCGAACGTCTTCTTGCCATTATTTTAGTGTTTTGCTTGGCATTTGTCGGCATTTTTTTTTACCTCATCTCTCCCATAAGATAGCCATTCTAAATTTCGTTTTTGAACTATCCATTTTCCTCTCTTGTCTCTCCTCTATTGTTCATTCGCTTAAGTTGCAAAGGTTGTAGTCTCGTGTTCGTGTATTATACTACGGGCTGAATGTCGCTCGCTGAGAGCCGTCGGTATGCAAACATGTTACCGAACAGGTCTCGCAATCTGTTTGTGTTCTCTTCTTAGACTTCTAAGACAATGTGCCATAATACAATGGTTCAGGCTCAGTAGAAGATACAAAAATTTTGTAGGGGTAAGGGTTGCTGTTTCTTCATTGTTCGATCATCCCAAAGTGCCTGAAGAATATTATTATATGTAAAGTAACTGTGTACAGCTTGCTATTCTGGTTCGTTCGTATACAGTTAGCTAATCAACATGTATTCGCTTCGCTTGGACTTTGTGAAATGGTAACAACGGGTCGCAGCTCCAAACATGGCAACGTGAATGGGGTTAAAGAGTATGTGACCTTTGAGGAAAAAAATCAACTGATTGCTTTTCATGCATACAGGGTATTGTAAAAGCCAGAATCTGAATTTGTAGATTATTTATGCTAGAGCTACCACAGGAATAATGGCCAGGTCTATATTTTTTAGTCAATCTATCTTTGTAGGGCCCATATCCTGCCAACACAACTCTTCGTTCTTCATTAACATTCGCGTGTGCAGAGCGAATAAGAGAAAGTTCAGTTCTATACAACTGGGATATGCACAGTAATCCCTAATATTAATGCCTCTAGTTCCAAAAGAGGGTAGTATCAAGGCGTAACCTCGCCCAAGAGGATTATCATTCAGATAAAGTACGCTGTAAAATCATCCGATAACTATATCCATACTATCAGATTCTCAGAGATATGCTCCCATGTTTTCATGGCAACGTCATAACGATTAAAATCAATAATGCTAGTGGATTTAGTCAAGCTTGCTGGAGAGAAACAATTGTAGTCCATTAATTTCAAAAAGATGCATACGGAGGGGTTTCTGTACTTCTCGCTGTTTTTGCTACACTAGAGACGTCAGACGAGGCGACTTGAGAAATTGGTAATAATACCATGAGTGGTGCGATTGCATTCTCAAAATATCGGTCGGGAAGAGGTGGTTCAAATCGCCGGCAACAGTCTACAGCAAAGCCGAGAGCAGATAGTGATTTATCAATTTTGCAGCTTGATAACGTCGACGGGCGCGTGTGGCACATCGCCTTCGCTACAGTAACTATTGAAACGCCGACTTTGGCTCAATTTGTTTTTGACTTGAAGGCATATTTATTACGGATCCAACTGAACCCAACATTGAATCATCTGCAAGTAAGATATTTTCAGCCCATTGGTATAAAGGTTGACTGCTCATATCCGTCGACAAGCCAGTAATTTGAATTGTACGTTGAGAACGAAACCGCCCTAAATGAGGGTCAGTTGGTGCACCACAACACCTTTTCCAACCCCGAGTTTACGGACGTAGATAGCTTAACATCAAACCTGCACCGAGATGAACACAAAACGCTGTTCCAACCTATGAAGCAATTTTCGGCCTTTCTGATTGCAGACCCACTGTCAAAAATAACTAATAGTCGTGTAAATCTAGAAAGAGGTTAGATAAGGACGTACGGTGCCGCCGTCAGACACATGGCCACGAGACACCATTAGTTACGAGCTTACATTTACATGGGGTGGTCCGTAAGGTCGATCACCAATAATGGGACTTACTTCGCAATGGACCAACTTTCGGACCACCACTCTATTCACTCAATTTTGCTACCATATCTTGTGGAAACAAGAAAGCTGCCCAAAATCAGAGATTAATCACTAAAATGCTAGCAGAAATTGAAACTGGTAGATACAATTTAGGTTTTCATGCGGCAAGTCAACTACAAATTAGCAAATCAGCTGTTTACAGAAGACTGAAAGGTATCCCCTCGCGGCAAAACTTGACTGAAGCAGTATCTTAAACTGTAGGCGGATATCCTCTCAGCTATCAGTCACTTGCCGTTAGAATAGTAGCTTGTAGAAACAACAGACCCACGACACCTACCAACCCACATTTATGAAAACACTGGGTTCCTCTGTTTATTCAAAGATGTTCTCAAACCAATCTGTCATTGGACGCCTTATAAATACAAATAAAATGCAGAGCCCTTAAAAGACAATTAAACCGCGGTTTGATGCGTTCGAAGATACGATTGCAAAACTTGAAATCAGTAATTTCAAAGTATACACTATGGGCGAGATCACTTTTCAACTGGATTTATGTCTTCTAGGAGAATTATTATTGATTCGGCTGTAGAGAAAGGCTGGCAAGCACATCCAGACGCCAGAAATGGATTTCGATTGTAGACAGTATGGTTCTTGATATTTGCCTTATTTCGAACGGCAAGTCCGTCTCGGACAGGTGGATTCCGCGTCTCATCCAGCGGCTGGACTTTCCACAAATACGAACAGATGGACTAGCGATGATCCAGTATTTTTTTGAGCCTAGAACTAGGGACGAAGCGAACGGACATAAGTTACGCCACTTTTGATATGTCGGTCATGACAGTCATATAAGTGGCTATTTCATCGCTTATTGCATGAAGAAAAATATTCAACTTTTGATACTTCCTCCACATATGTCCGTCACACTTACCTCAGCCACTAGATGCCGCGAGTCTTGGGCCATTGAAAAGAGCATTGGCTACAGGTCTGATGCCTCTTTATGAAGCCGCGACTGGAGCGAGCTAAAGTCGAATGGGATATGCGTATGGCCAAGCGAGGCCAAGGAGTTTCAGCTCACCGAATATTGCTTCGGCTTGGCGTGGAGCGGAGTCGATTCCAATTCATCGAACAAAGGTGCTGCACGACTTAGGGACTGAGGATACAAAAGAACAATCAGCGGTGGAAATCCACCTCGCACTATGATAGAGTACTTCTTACTGGCTCCTTTCTAGAATCTGGAGAATTCCAGCGAGCCCGTACCGAGTTAGAAAATGATCTGGTGAGTGTGATAACGTCTGCTCAGTCGTCATTCAAGGAAATATGTTAGACAATGTGAAGCGTCTGCTCGTGTTTTTGGTCCACTATTACTTAATTACCAAAAGAAGAGACATAAAAGGAACAACTGCAGTTTTGAAGGATAAGTTTCTTATTAAAGCCGTCGACAAACGCGGGATGTCCCATTATGTGGTGACCGACGTTGACTCTTTACCCCGCAGATTGAAAGAATGGCGTCCGTTCATCGTTAAACAATCAAACCACAGCTGCTCCTGATGACCTGAAACGAAAATAAGTTGGTATGTTTAGCTTCAACAAATGAGGCACTCCGTGCCGTCATGGACTCGCTACAATTATAGATCACTAATATTGATTGATCAACATTCATAAAATTGCATCTACCACTTTATCCAAGTATAGCTGACAACATTTTTCAGCATCTCTTTCCTACGATTTTCGTATTTTTTGTTACTTGCCTCTCAGTTTCAGATTCACTAGCTATAATCTCGAATTTTCTGTGGTGGTGTAGCATTGTCTATGTTGAGGGGATTCGGCTGAGTACAGGTTTAAATTACCACAGTCTCCTAAGTTATAGCCACAAGGTCTGCAGATATAACCTCGAATCGAAGCCAGGCGATTTCGTGGGGTAAGTCACTCTGCATTAAGGCCGCGCAGTGCGCTAATGCACCCCACAAACTTGCTGCAGTTCTGACTTTGAATGAGCCGCAAGAAGCCCTACGGTGGAGTGGAGTTCGGGATCAAAATACTGTCCGTTCCAGTTGGGTCTTGTCCACAATGACAAATACACTTGAAAAATGCACGTCAAGGTTGCAGTAATGCATACCTAGTAATGGTTATCCTGTAAAAAGTGGAGTTCGCTCCAAAGCGTGGAGTTCCCACGCAATGTACAGGTGCGGGGATCGATTACAATATATGATAATCATATGCCAAAGTGCCAATTATTGATGATTGGTTGATAGTATATATTATAAACCAGTTTACCTCTCTCATTTTCAGATCATTATTTTGAATTCTTTATTTGGAGTCTTTAGAATAGTGCAAGCAATCTAGAAATCTTTAAGTTTATACTTATTTAGTGTTTAAACAATGGCTTTCCTTGACGTTGACGATGTTCTCTCGAAGCTGACTATTAAAGAAAAATCAGATCTCCTTTCTGGTTTGTCATATATTTTAATTTTATACTTTTCTGTGTAGTAGCAATGTCTGATATTTCGAGTTAGGTACTGATTTTTGGCATACTGCATCAATTCCTCGTCTTGGGGTGCCTTCTATGCGTTTTTCTGACGGACCCAACGGAATACGGGGAACAAAGTTTTTCAATGCTGTTCCGGCAGCTTGCTTCCCATGTGGAACCGCTCTGGGCTCCACCTTCGACACGGAATTAATGTTTGAGGCTGGAAAACTAATGGGACTTGAAGCTAGATGTAAAGGTGTTCATGCTATATTGGGTCCTACTGTGAATATGCAGCGATCTCCTCTGGGAGGTCGTGGTTTCGAGTCTTTTTCTGAGGATCCAGTATTGGCTGGTTTAACTGCTGCTGCACTTATCAATGGAATTCAGTCGGAAGGAGTTGTTGCTACCATTAAGCACTTTGTTGCTAATGATCAGGAACACGAACGTAGGAGGGTCAGTTCGGTGGTATCGGACCGTGCCTTAAGGGAAATTTATCTTCTTCCATTTCAGTTGGCTGTTAAGAATTCTCAACCTGGCGCTTTCATGACTTCCTATAACAAAGTTAATGGTGTACATGTTTCAGATAGTCCTAAATTTCTCAAAGATATCCTGAGAGACGAGTGGGCTTGGAATGGTTTGGTGATGAGTGATTGGTATGGTATCTATTCGACAGCAGCGAGCATAAATGCGGGAGTGGACGTTGAAATGCCGGGGCCTACTGCCTTTCGGGGTAAACTTATCAGCACTGCTATAAACGCTGGAACTGTTACGCTTTCTACTCTCGACAAACGGGTACGAGCGGTTCTTGAATTGGTGAATAGGGCTTATGCTACTGGGATTCCAGAACGTGCCACAGAGACAGGAAATGATACGCAAGAAACTTCTAATTTGCTGCGCAAGTTGGCTGCTGATTCAATTGTCTTGTTGAAAAACGAAAATAATATCTTGCCATTCAGCAAAACGAAGACGGTAAGTTCTTAGTTATTTCATGTTATCACCACCGTAATATGCTAGTGCTTAGTACTAATTAAGATAGACTGCTGTCATTGGTCCTAATGCTAAAGTTTCAACATACTGTGGTGGAGGATCGGCTTCTTTATCACCTTATTATAAGATTACTCCCTTTGAAGGTATTTCATCGAAAGTTAAAGATTTGCAATATGCCGTTGGTGGTCATTCGCATAAAGTATTACCTCCGATAGGTTACGGATTTACTGCGCCAAATGGCAAAGCTGGTGTTTTGTTTAAAAGTTACAACGATCCTCCATCGGTTAAAGATCGTCAATCGGTTGAAGAAATAAACGTTCGTGACGTCGTGATGTTCCTTGGAGATTACAGATGTTCGAAACTACTTAGCAATGAGTATTACGTTGATGTAATTGGCCTTTTTACACCTGAAGAAAGTGGCATGTATATGTTCGGTCTCACTGTAGATGGAACTGCCAAATTATACGTTAATGGTCAGATGGTCGTCGACAATGAGACCGTTCAAAGGGCAGGTGATTCGTTTTTTGGCTCAGGTACAGCAGAAGAGACTGGCTCAATCGAATTGAAATCTGGACAGACTTATGAGGTTAAAATTGAATTTGGCAGTGCCGTTACTAGTAAGCTGGTTAAGCTTCGTGGTAGCACTGATTTTGGTGGTGGAGGTTTACTGGCTGGTATGGCCAAAATAATTGATCCACTTGAGGAGATTGAGAAGGCCGCAGCTGTGGCCGCTAAGGTTGATCAGGTTATTATCTGTGTTGGTCTAAACGTAAGTTTCTATCCTGAAATTTTGTCGATTTTTATTGACTGTAATTTGTATAGTCTGACTGGGAATCTGAAGGATATGACAGAAAAGATATGAAATTGCCAGGTTATACTGATCAGCTAGTTTCTGCAGTCCTGAAAGCAAATAAAAATGCTGTCGTCGTGGTACAGTCTGGAACTCCTGTAGAGATGCCTTGGGCAAAAGAAGCAAATGGCATAATGCAGGCCTGGTATGGAGGAAATGAGACTGGAAATGGTATTGCAGATGTTATATTTGGAGATGTGAATCCTGCTGGAAAACTGCCATTGTCTTTTCCTATCAGAGTTCAGGACAATCCTGCATATCTCAATTACAAATCCGAGAATGGACGGGTTATCTACGGCGAAGATATTTATGTTGGATATAGATATTACGACAGTGTTGAGAAAGAGACACTCTTCCCATTCGGTTTTGGTCTGTCATATACAACTTTCTCTCTTTCTGATTTGTCGGTTTCCCTCGACGAGGCCAAGTCTGTTGTTGATGTTTCGGTGAAACTTGCGAATACAGGTTCTCGTGCTGGAGCTGAGGTTGTGCAAGTTTATGTTAAGCAACACAATCCATTAGTTGGCCGACCACCGAAAGAAATGAAAGCATATAAGAAAGTGTTTCTGCAGTCTGGTGAATCTGAAGTTGTCAACATCTCTATAGATGCTAAGTATGCTACATCTTTCTGGGACGAAATCGAAAACGCATGGAGATCTGAGAAAGACAAGTATACTGTCACGGTTGTTTCTTCGAGCGGTAGCGCTGTTTCCGAAGGACAGTTTGAGACTACAAAAGGTCTCTTGTGGAATGGATTGTAGTTCTCATAAACCCAGATAGCAGATGTTGAAATCGTTATTTATTAATTCTTATGAAGGGACGTTTATGGTGTATCCACGTTGCTCGAAGATTTTGTGATTAGTGATTGCAATGATCATTCAATTATTACTGTAGCGAGATTATTGTAATTTGATATGACTAAATTGTGATTGAATTGGTGTATGTTGCATTTCTTTCAGGATTTAAAAAAAAAATGTTTTCAGAATTGATGGTAGTGAGACATGGACCGGTTTTATAGTATTTATATGACAAGTACGTTTGATTAGGGAATGGTTATGTGCTTAAATATTTATGGAGTATAAATGAAGAACAGATTTTCGAAATGCGACACCATTCTCAAATAATAAAATATTAAGTTATGGTAACAGATCTGCAGCATTTTAGCAGAGAAATTCATCTAGACTGAATGTACTTTTTACCAGCTGCCGGCAAATCAGCCTTTAATTATCTTTAACACTACGGTGTTGGAGTTGCAAAAATGAACAAACCTAACTTCGATCAGTAAATATTATATTACTATTAGTAATAACTAGTTACTATTTCTTTAAGATATAACCATAGTTAAGTTACGACAAAATTTTACTCTAGATTTATTCACAACAAAATATTCTATCCCAAATACAATTTAACAGTAACGATTTGAAAAGGAGTAAATTTTAGCGGAATAACAGTAGACGCTCCGTCTTTAACTAAGTGCAAAGATTCACCAGCGTCCTCCAGTAAATTGACAATTTCAGCCTTCTGAACAGGGAGCGCTCTAAATTCATTAGTAAAAAACAAAACCAACGTAATCATAAATAAGCCTTACGTTTGCAATTTAACATCGGCATGCCCTCCATAAGCTTCGTACAAACGAACGACAACCGTCTTCATCGCATTTAATTTACTGAAATCGTCATCATCGCCACGCTTAACAACATCGAGAATAACGTTACGTCCTCCACTGACAACAAAGTTTCTAGAAACAGATGGAATCAATCCGTTGGACACATATCTCAAAAATAAAGGCACATTGAAAGATAGGGCTGTCTCAGGAACATTCGATTCGTGAAAGTGTCCTCGATGGGGATACAGAGCATAAGAAAATTTGTGACGACCCATATCTGTATTCATTCATTTAATACTCAGGCAAAAAAAAAAAAAGTAAGTGTACTCACCTTGATTGGCATCTGGTGCCTTCCCTGCCTTTAACAAAGAAAGTCTAATTGTATCTCCTAATGTAGAGTAACCGTATTTACTATCATTAATAAGGGCAACTCCATATCCAAACTCACTGAGATCCGCAAATTTGTGCGCACAAACTTCAAATTTTGCTGCATCCCAAGTAGTATTCCTGTGTGTTGGTCGTTTAAGTACACCATATTGGGTCTCATAAATAGCTTCGTCCGAACGAATATCAAGAGGAAACTCAACCTTGAGGAGTTTACGGTTTTCACGCCATTCAACTTCGGTATCGAAACGAATGAGACCTAAAGAGGTTGAACTCGCGACAGCATCCAAACTAATTGTAGATTTGATCCAACTATTTTCACTGATTTTGTGCTCCACCAAAATCGATGCACGCAGAGGACCAGTTTCAAGGATTCTAGCTTTTCCATGTTCCAAAAGAGGCCTCACAGAATCCGAATGATAAATTTCAACGTCCCATGCATCCCAAAATAAGGGCTGATCTTCATAAAGAACAAAAGTGTTTCCAGCCTTATTCTTTGGAATTAGTTCGCGGTTCAGTTTAATATCCTTCACACTCGTTAAAGTTCCAGAACTTGATATATGAACTTCCAAATTCGCATTCTGTAAAACAAATTTGTCACCGAGTTGAGAAACCGAAACGCGAGCATTCGCAGTCGAAACAGATGTAACATCAACAATTCCATGACCAACTTCATCGTTCACAAGTAAGAACCCTTTACCTTCGCTTGAAGAAATTTGAATATTTCCAAAACCAGAAGTATTAGAAGCCAATGGAATTTCTACTACCTCAGACCTAGGGTGAGCCAAAGTATTCACTGCAACCACACGCCCATTTTCAGATATCTGAGGAATTAAAGTTCCACTTAAAGGTAATGATTCAGGTACCAATGCTAACAAAGACTGTTCTAAAAGATCACCTCCCCGCCTCGCTATATCGTCATAAATTCTATGCGCATCTTCATTAGCCAATTGAATTGAAGATCCTGGTAACACATCGTGAAATTGATTCAGTAGAAGCAATTCCCAAAGTAAGTCTAATTCATCTTTAGGGTATTCAATTTTTCCAATAACCGAAGCGAGTGTAGCAGCATATTCAATGTTTCGTAACAAAAATTCTGATTTTCGATTTCCAAGTTTAATCTTTGCTTGAGACGTATAGGTGCCACGATGAAACTCAAGATACTAAAAAAGTCATTATAAAGTTTCAAACCTAAAAACTTAAAATACTAACCAACTCCCCCTGCCAACTCACTAAATCCTGCCCGTTTCTGGTTTTACTCAGAACATCTTCGTAAAATTCATCAACAGTATGACCCATTTTAACTTTTGGAAATTCCGGATACTTATCGGCAACACTTTTAAGTCTCCTTAAATTTTCCAACATTCTTGGAAGTGGACCACCACCTCCATCACCGTTACCGAACAATAGAAGTGACGATTCCGAACTTTCCAGATCCTTATGATTAGTGATACATTTCTGTAACTCCGCAACAGTTGCTTGCGCATTATACGTATCCGCAGGGGCCATATGGGACAAAATTTGAGATCCATCGATCCCGACCCAATTGAAAGTAGTATTTGGGTATACATTGACGTTATTCCAACTCATTTTCTGTGTAAAAAAATACTTCATATCCGCCAAACGTACAATTTGAGGAAGCTGAGCACTATATCCAAATGTATCCGGAAGCCAAAAAGTCTGACAACGCTGACCAAATTTGGATTTAAAATAACGTTGACTAAAAGAAATTAAACGTAGTTCCTTATTATAAACCAAAAAGATTTACCCAAAAATAAATTGACGAGCCATAGATTCTCCCGAAGGCAAATTGCAATCTTGTTCAACCCATGTTCCGCCAATAATCTGAAACTGTCCAGATTTGATATGTTTCTTCACATTCTCGAACACTTGAGGATAGTCATGTTCAAGCCATTTGTACTGCTGAGCTTGTGATGCGCAAAATCGATGTTCGGGATATCGATCCATTAAATCACACTGAGTCGACCAAGAGCGAGCAATCTTCTGTCTCGTTGAACTACAAAATCAAATCAGATATGAAAGGCATAATATATCTATATCATTACCTGTAGGGCCATAACCAAGCCGTATCAATGTGACAATGACCTATACCCCACACAACAGAGCGATCTTCATTTTTCCAAATATTCTCTTTCAATTCATCCAAATCTGCACCAAAAAACTCAGAAGCCTTTCTTCTTGCTTCCACAATAGATGAAGAATTGTTTGCTTGAAAAATATTCATAATATCGTTGGCTACACGCATTGCCTAAAAGTTGATCAGAAAACTCGAATCCACAAATATTTAATACGAAGTTATTACCTTATTCTGAACAAGACTAGTGCTTGGATATTCTTTTGCCACATCTTTTATAATACTGAAATCCCAAAATAATCTAAAAGCGTCCATATTCGGTACTAAATAAAATAATTAACTTTAAATTCAAACAATTAAATTTATTACCCACCAACTAAATCACAGATACTTAATTCAAAGTATTTGTTCATGTCTGGAGGTTGTATATGATCTCCATTCCAAGCTGCACCAAAAAGACCATTACAGGACGTTTCTATATAAAGAACAAAATTTTCTTTTGCTCGAAGTTCAGAAGATAGAACAACTTCAATGCGACGTGCGTCAGTTTTACGACGCTCATGTCCACCAGTCAAACCTATAACGAAGACAAGTCAGCAACAATCAAGAAAATTAAATATTCTAAAGATTATATACCATGCAAAGCATTTCCTTCTGAGTCGAAGGCGAGGCCTTCAGAATTCATATCAAACTCTAGCCATACTTGTTCATATTTTTTCCATTCTTTCGGGATAGACAAAGTGATTCGAAACCAATGGATACTCCATGATGGTCCAAATTTTTCACCCTTTGAAACAGACCTGAAAGTTTGCGCTTTGGCTTCATGGAAGCTTAGTTTTTCCAAATCAGATGAAGGAGAGAAACTTTCGATCCTATCGCCATGTCGTCAATTTTATTTCAGATAATAATTAAAAAATTCCTCAACATCACTAGATAACATACCTCACGGCATCTAGACTATCAAGTCTATGTAAATATAAAGCGCTGCTAAGATTCACATCCGCAAACTGTCCATTTACAAACTTGTCAAATCGATCAAGTGTAATGCCACGAACACGCCTAGACACAAGATTTTCATTGTGTACAGGATAGTCAACCATATTAGAACTAACTATGTGGAATAGATATATCTTTATGTATCACGTTAACAAATTAAAAAAAAAGGCTTCACTTTTAAAAAAGTGAAATGGAGGAAGAAAGTGAAATAAAAGGAGAATATATTGTATTATTTCGAAGTTAATATTTTCAAAAACTTAGGGGAATCCTAGTGGGGCATTAAGTAATTTAGATTTCAAAAGCCTCAATCAAAAGCCTCAAAGAAACAATCTCGACTGCTTAATCCTAATTGTCGATCTTGATCTGCCAAGTCGCAAAGCCAAGCTACATCACGAGCTAGGCGTTGTTTGTAATATGAAGCGGGAAAGGCCTGTTCCGCGGAACTACCCCGCTTTGCCGCGGACACTTCCCGCTGTGTCGCGGACAATTCTCCGCTGTGCAAAGAAACCGTTTTGCCTTTCAGTCGATTCGTTTTCACGGATGGGCTCCTTCCGTTAGCGCGCCAAGAAGCGGGGTACATGCCTAATAATTATGCTTCTTTTTAAAATCAACTTCTGTATGAAAGCACGCCTTCTATTTTATATCTGCATTGTATGTAAGACTATTTTCGTTTTAACTATGTTTTCTCAACTTGGCATCATTTAGAGCATTTCAATAGTCTTACACAATTGTTTTGATCATGGGATCATCTCCGTGATCATGGGATTACCTCCTTGTTCAAATGTTTTCTTTAAAAGAACAGCTTCGCATTTTGTGGAGATCTTTTCATCAGATCAATCATTTTGAAAAAGTAATAAGATTCTGTCGCTACTAAAGAAAATATTATGTCTCAGGGAAAGACAAATTATCTTATTTATGCCTGTTCCTGCTTTGCAGCCATTGGAGCATTCCTTTACGGCTATGACTCTGGTACGTCTTTTATTTGTCTCAAATGTTCATAATATTATGCTTATAGGAGAATTTCAAGGTGTTATTACCACGACAATTGCACACGAGTCGTTCAATCTTTATATGTTCGGCAATGTCAAATCAAATCCTGTCTTAACTGGTAAATCTAATGTGCAAATCTTTGTTTTTAGTTTTTCCTAATTGAGAACAGGGGCCATTGTTTCTACGTTTTCTGGTGGAGAATGTATTGGTACTATGGTTGCATCCTATTTGAACGATAAATTGGGTCGGAAATATTCAGTTTGTTTTGGTGCATGTGGTGGTACGTCATTCGAAAGTCTTTTTTTCTTGTTTTATTGTTATTGATAAAAGCAATTTTTAGCCGTTATTGGTGCATCTATTCAAGCTGGGTCAGTTAACGTTGGTATGATGATTGGTGGTCGTATCATTACTGGTTTAGCAGTTGGTCTATTGATGATGGTCATTCCGATTTACAATGCTGAACTTGCTCTTCCACGAAATCGTGGTTTTATCGTTGCGTTGCAAGCTGAATTATCTAGTACTGGTTACGCCTTAGCGAATTGGGTTGGCTATGGAGGACAGTATGCTAAAGGAGATGTTCAATGGCGATTGCCATTGGCTTTGCAGGTGCCTTTGGGTATTCTTTTGGCTATTGGTTCAATTTATTTACCGGAATCCCCACGTTGGCTGATTCAGCAAGGGCGAGAAGACGAGGCATTTGAAGTGGTGAAGCGCTTACATAAACAGGAAGGCGAGACATTTCTAGACAATGAATTCACCCAAATGCGTGCTCAGATCCGCTATGAAAACTCTATTGTCCATGGATCGTATATGGAATTCTTCACCAAGGCATCTTACCGAAAGCGTTTGTTCTGTGCAGTATTCCTACAAATTGTTGCTCAGCTTAGTGGTACTAGTGTTATAAATTATTACCAGACTACTATGTATGAGGGTGTTGGAATTAAAGGTAATACTATTCTATTAGTTAGTGGCTTTTTTGGTATGATGGGACTCCTTAGTCAGTCAGTGAATATGTTTCTTGTGGATAGATGGGGTCGCGCCAGAGCTTTATGGACTTGTTCACTTGCAATTGCTGTCGATTTGGCTATGGTGATGGCAATGTCTGCAAAATTCGCCGGTGGTGATAACGTCGCTGGGCAAGGTGCAGCTATCGCATTTATTTTCCTGTTTTCGATCATTTATTCTCAGAGCTATAATTCTGTGACATGGATTTATGTCACAGAAATTTTTCCGATGCATTTACGATCCAAAGGCACAGGGATAGCTGTATTTGCTCATTTTGCAACTAGTATAATGTTAACCCAGATCTCGTTGATGATATTCGATAAAATTTCCTGGAAATATTATTTAGTTTTTATAGTTTCACAACTTGTTGCTAGTGTCACCTTCTTCTTTCTATTTCCTGAGACGCGTGGTAAATCTCTTGAAGAAATTGCTGGTCTCTTTGGGGATGAGGTGGTAGTGCCGACTATCGATATCGATAAGGAAATTTTTAGTTCTGACATGGAGAAAGATATACTTGTTCAAACAGAGTTTGCGGAGATGCCGTCCGTGTAAATTCTAAAATGTTTTCATATATTGAATATTTAGGCGCCGATTGTTATAAATATATTTTTTTGTCTGAAACATGGTCATCCGATATTAAAAAGAAATGTAAAGTGATGTGAAAAGGAGCAATTTTTTTTTGAAATACAGTTGTGGGATTACAGAATTATATGGAAATGAGGGATATTAGAGGTCGGATCTGTGAATGCAACTTGGACTCAGTTCGTTGGTCTATTGAAGTTATTCGTGATCTATTGCTGTTTATGTAGTAGCAAGGATTTGAAATAAATAAATTATTTCCTGCGATTAATCTCATGAGATATATATGTTTGTCTTGAAAGTCTTCTTCACTCTGTCTCCCACCTTGAATAGTCATTTCCACTTGTCCAATTGATAACTCTCCAAAATCATTAAGAATTTCGATCAGTCCATTTTCGCGCCATATTCGAAACAAAGAATTTCACGTGAACATGTGGAACGTTACTTCAAGAAAATATTTACCACGTGATCTTTAAGAGTTATTACACCGGCGGTAACCTAAAAGGCTAGCGGCTAGCTAACCTAGACTTTTTTCGGATCGCCGTCCTAATAACGTTACAGGACAGACGAAATGAGTCCTAGTGGACCATATTTTTGGCTTCACAAGCTAGAGAAGCTTGATATAAAAAGCAATGTAGTTTTCAAATGACGACACTATTTGGATTTTCATTTAATTTCAGTGTATTATAGAAGATTATATCATTTAGCGATTGGCGATTTAGCTCTCAGTAATTCTGAGATTTTTGTGCAATACGTGTATATAAAGTTGAACTACAGCTGGTAAGATACTGTAGCTTGCTGGTTCTACTGCTGCGGTTATAGACATCTGGATCGCCTTTCTGATAGTGGAGACAATTCATCTGTTAATATTAGGTGTAAATTGGTGCAATATTTATCAAGACGGGTCCCATTGACAATGCTACCAACGCTGGCCTTGGGATTAAAAGTGTCTGCGCACGTGTAAAACTGTAGTAGCTTCGTAAATAAAAGCCTAGGGTCAAAATTAATGCGAATCTTTCATACGGAAGATTTTGCTTTGCGCTAAGCCATATTGAGCGCAAAGAACGATAAGCCAGGGGACTAGTATATGCTTGTAGATGCTTTGAGATAACTTTTCCTGGCAATCCTTCTGATGCTGCCTCATTTAGTTTCCGTGAGATTGCGAAACCCAGCCTTTTGCTCCCAGTACCTAAGGTCGTCCTTGATTTTGCATCGTCGCCTCAGATGCACGTTTTGTCCACGGCAGAAGTTCTGTTCTTGCTCAAGTTCTCTTTGTAAAAGTATACGGATGAAACGTACAAAGGCCTATTAATGCTATTTAGAGACAGTTACAGTTAATCCGAATCAGCGCTGAATGATGGAGCCTAAATATAGCCAACTCTCGTCCCGCAAAACGATCGCTGTGCTTTGGGTCACTTCGCAAGTACAATACTGTTACTTATGAATAATCAACATATTTGTTACGCTATGCAGTGTCTTCGTCCACTAACTATTCAATAAACGCACATATTCCGGTCTGTACCGCTCCATATCCCATTTATAGGTAGTCTGCTCATTTATTGGTAGCTCGCTATAGCTGTCATCGTATGTTATCTCGCTATCCCAGTCAGGAAGCTGACATAACTTGAGCTCGTTCGTCTGTGTCTGTCGCCGACTGGAATCGTCGTATGGATCCCATTGGTCATATGGATCGAATGCAAATGAGTCGTGGCAAGGGTCAGGGCTGCTCATGGCTGCTTTTTGGAGAACCGCCTTCTGGAGCCGGGAGGTACTGCACCATGAAGCACACTGGCACCTGCTGTCCAATCCTGTGTCATAATAAGTAGGTCGTTAGAACGCCATCTTTGCAGACCATGACTTGCCGATGAGAGCACGCTGGTAGCATACGGTAGACCGGCTGTCCAACCCTGTGTCATCATAACTAGGTCGCCAGAAAGGTCATCTTCGCAAGCCATGACTTGCCAATGAAACCTATACCCTGAGTCGATGGTTTTACGACAATATTAGGTGAGAAATAGCCGGAGTCGATGGTATGACGGCAATGTTAGGGAGAGTAGAACCAGTGTTTGGGGAAAACACAACGGGGAGGATGTAGTTCAGAGCCAGATTGCTAGAATGATTCTATAGGACCGATATCAATCCTCAGGCCTCTGGAGGTTCATTTCTCTCACGTGACACACCACCTGACAAATTCCAGCTAAAGCAGTCTTATGCGCAACCTTTCTATTGAGAATTGCAACCAACCGTATTATCATTCGTTGGCAAGGGCCGCCCGGCTCTGGTATTTCAACCTTATCTCTCTCTACTGCAACGTCCGCGATACTCCTGAGACCCTGTTCCTCGACAGATATTGAGCGCTTGATTCTTTTTGAAGAAGTTAAAGCTACCGAACTCCACAGGAGACCCTGCGACCGAGCCGATTCCATCCAGTCCAAAACCGTCCTCTGAAGCTCTTGCATCCGATAATACCTTTTCCACCCCAGATTGACATCGTCCGTTCTCTCTCTTTCTCACACAGACACATAATGCCTTTTCGACCCCGGATTGCCATCGTCGGCGGCGGACCTTCAGGCCTGGCGCTCGGCCTGCTGCTGCAGCAACGCGGCATCTGCCCCACGATTTACGAGTTGCGCAGCAAGCCGACGCCAGAGGAGCTTGTCAAACCGTCCGGCATGCTGGATCTGCACGAGGAGTCTGGGCTGAGAGTAATGCGCGAGTGTGGCCTGTGGGACGGCTTCCAGGCGGCCGTAGGCGACTGCTCCGAGGCGTGTCGCGTCCTCAACCCCCTGGGCACTGTGCTGCACACTGACGAGGGCGAGCTCGCGTCCCGCCCGGAAATTGCGCGCAACGCACTCACCAACTTGCTTATCAAGAGCGTTTCCTCGGACTTTGTCAAATGGAATCACAAGATCACGGCCGTACGGCACGCCCACAACGCAACCACGGGAGTGACCGAGATCACGCTCGACTTAAGCGCCAACGGCACCGCGACATACGACTTTGTCGTCGGCGCCGACGGTGCTTGGTCCCGGGTGCGCAAGCTGCTCACGGACATTAAGCCCTTTTATACCGGCGCGCAGTTTGTGACTGTGACGCTGAGGAACGCCTCCACCAAATACCCACATCTAGTGAAGCTGAACGGCTCGGGCACGCTCTACGCGCTCGGTGGCGGGAACGGTATCATGACCCACCGCGGCCCGCAGGACTCGATCCGGGTGTACGCCGCCGTGAGCACGCCGCACGAGCACTGGGCCAAGGCGGCCGGGCTGGAGGCAAAGACCGCGGCCGAGGTAAAGACGACGCTGCTGGGCGACGACAAGCTCTTCGGCAAGTGGGCACCTCCCCTCCAGGATCTGCTCGCCACAGCGTGCGATGAGGACACCAAGGACAACCCCAACAGCCCTGCCGATATTTCACCCATGTACATGCTCCCCATCGGTCACCGCTGGGAGCGCCGCACAGGGGCGACGCTAGTCGGCGATGCGGCTCACCTGATGACGCCGTGGGCTGGCGAGGGTGTCAACTTGGCGCTGTGGGACTCGCTGGACCTGGCGCGCGCTCTCGTAGGGGTGCCCGAGGCCGAGAACGCGGCCGCGTGGCAGGCGACGCTCGAGCTGCGGGTGCGCGAGTACGAGGAGGCGATGCTGGCGCGGGCACAGGAGAAGGCAGAGGAGACGGCCAAGAACAAGGATATGCTTTTGTCCGAAAACGGCGGACAGGCGATGGCGGACATGTTCAAGATGTTCGAGGAGATGGCGGCTGCTGGCGGGCCGCCCGGGGGGCAGTGAGGTGGAAATGGATGGTTCGTGAATCAGAGACCAGATTAGTGGATAAACCTGGGAATATCGTTGAAGACTATAGATAGTCATTATGGTTATTCTTACTCCGTTGGCCCTAGTGGCATGCGGTCCTCCTACATTCTTATCATACATTAAAAACCGTGCCGGCTCGCCCCAGCTGGACTAAAACCTGTACGCGCCCGTTTGGTACGAGAGAACGGCGTCTGCACTAGCACTTCCTTACACGATTGCGCCGTCGCGCAGACTTGGTGACCCCCTGAGTATTCAGAGCTTCCTTTGGCTTCTCCGGGCTGGAGATCGCGCCCGGTCGGAGAGTGGCCGGCTTACATCGACACCTCCGGTTCTTCTGTGTCAATTCCATCCCCACTTATTCTCGGGACACACAATGCACCTGCCTTTGTATCGAAAATAAAGCATTCAGTATACTACATGATGGAGACTCTTACAGCAGTCAAAGTTTTCAATCGTCTTCAAAGTTTTGTCCTCTGGTGTACATCTCAATGGTCAACCGATGAATGATCGCTTAAGTTTTAGTTTCTGTTAACACGTTTTGCTCCTCCCCTGTCCGCTATCATTACCCTACTCATCTGCCCTTCGTAATCTTTAAGTTATGCATAATTCTTTCAAAAGTTTGTTATAAGATAGGCTGCGCACGTTTTCATCATTTTCTTCTTTTGGATGTGACAGCCTGCGACTTTTCTCAACATTATGCTAGCCCTTCCCAAAATGTTATACACTAATTTCTGCTGCGGTCAAACAATTTTTTTTTTGAAGACATCATGAAATCTCATAAGGTGTTAGGAGAGGACAGATTTGTGGTTGCCTGTTTAAGAGGTATGTTAACACGATTTTGGAACTGCCTAAAACGTGACAGCAGGGGATTTATTCGAGTTCAGGTTACAAATGCTCACTACATCTTAGAACAAATATACTCATCTAGTATATTATAAATATAATTGTCCTGTTTCAAACAGCCAGGACAGCAGATTCCTTTGTTTTAGAATGGCTACGGAAACTCTCTATACGCGGAAGCGACGGAGTGAGAGGCTGAGCAAAAGAAAGAAAACGCTATACAAGAAGGCACATGAGTTAGGGAGGGACTCTGGGCATTCCGAGAAACTGGTTAAACTTGATGACTAGAGCGGAAGCTTGGACGATGTGACCAAGGCCGAGAATTCTATCGAGGCGGCCGCCAGCGACTTTGGCGTCAGGCAGGCCAGTTCCTACCTTGAACTCCTTGTCAACATACATCTCTCTAAATCACAAGACGATATCATGAAAAGTATTGCGTCACGGGCAGCATCTGCCTTGACATCCGGTCACGTTTTACAGGCTGGACGAAGCAGAGTCTATGATGATGATGATGATTCATATTACGGCGCTGAGATCTAAAAGTAAATCTATGGGCACATGACCTTCGGTTTCTACTGTTGAGTAGAGTAGGAAAAATAACCTTCCTCCTCCAATTGCCTTTTCCCGAGGCGTTCTCAATTGTACATTGTTTTCTAATTCATGCCAGACAACAGCAACCGTTGATGCTCCCGCCCAAGTAGAGTCTATCCAGAACGCTCTGGCTAACTGGAACCTCGGTGAGCTTTTCGATATTCCTAAGGCCCAGGTGAAGTCTTCAGCCTCGAACCCGGCACTTCTCTAAGATGACTGATGATCTGACTGTGTCGGATCATAAAGCAAAAGCTAGTCGTAGAGCTGTTAAGTAGCCTCCAAAGATTCTCCGCTGCCTTAATCCTAAAGCTACGAGTTCTTCGCCTTCCCATCCTCGTTCTCCTTCTTCCCTCGACGCCCACTCAATCACCCTCTTCTTCCTCATCTTGACCCCCGTCCTCGGCGCCCTCCTATCCACATGCCCCACAAACGCGTGCGTGGTAAACCCTATCAACTCCAACAGTCTCCTCAGCACTTGGTCTAAATCCTCCCAGCCCATCGAAACCATCATATTCTCAAAGGTCCGTACCTATGGTTGACAGTATTGCACCGTCAAACCTCTCTTCGGCTACTGGCTTGTTAACTGTATTCGCGCCACCGCTATGCCATATTGTATTTAGGAAATACACCATCGACCCAGCGAGCATTATCATAGGTATCATCTCCTCACGAGTGTGTTTACGATCGTCGCTCTAGAGATGCGACCCGGGATGAGAGTCGTAGCACCGTTATCTGCTGTGAAATCATCGAGAGAAACCATCGTGGCCTGTACATGTAAAATTTTATCAGCACAATTCCTCCCCATTAATACAACAGCAGACGGAAACAAACATACGCAACCAATTAAAGGCCTCGGCCTCGGCACCGCGATCAACCCATCATCCATGTGCATGGTCTGTTCCACAGACCCAGGTTCAATATTCACAGATTGATAACTCGTCAGCAAATAATGAGGCTGCAACTCCTGATCTGGTCTCCGCACATATTCGGGCCCCCAGAAAACTCGCCGCGAGAGCAGTGGGGCGGGGCACGAGTAGTCTAAACATGGGATTGGAGGACTTCGCTGCAACTAAGAAAATCCGTGTGTCGATCCCACTACGATTTTGAATCCTTCTGCATGAGACACAATTTGCCCATGTAGGCTGAGCCTGAGATTCGAAACGAGGAGTTATATAAAGACGACTATGACCCCCGAGACAAATTTCCACACAACCGTACCCGCCGAGCTTCACCACCCACAATGGCGACCAAACCTGTAGAGGAAGAAGAATTCCTCCACGCCATCAAACTATCTGCAAATCCTGAGACCTTCACCACAGAACAATCCCTGTACAGCGGCTCCTGCCACTGCGGTTTTCTATCCTACGCCGTGCGCCTCGACCTCACCACACCTCACCCGCTCAGCAACGCGATATTCACGCGCTGCAACTGCACCATTTGCGTCAAGTATGGCCTCCTGAGCGCCACTCCCGCGCCAGTATCCTCTGTATCCTCTCATTCACGCTCACATCACCACCGGGCGGACGCGCTGAGCTCAAGGATTACAAGACCAGCGAGCACATCCACCGATGGCTGTGTCCTACGTGTGGGGTGCAGGCGTTCCAGGAAGGGACATACAACTTCCAGGGGATGGAAGTCAGTTATCTAAGGATCAATGCTGCGACATTGGATAGAAGGGCTGACGGCGGAGAGATGGTGGAGTTGAAGGATGTCAAAGTGAGATACTATGGCGGACGAGATCCAGCGTGCATTGCTCAGGGAACTAAGGACGAGCCTTGGAGTAGGGGGCTGAGGTGAGCTGTGGTCTTCTCAGGTGAGGGGATCTATATGAACAGCAGCTACGGCATCTAGGCTGACGGGAGGGTACAGACGAAATACAGATAGAGTGGAGTAGTTTCCTTCTACAATTACAATGAGAGTTAGTTCATCCTGGGTAATGTTGGCAGGAAACAAGACCGTGTCCAAACGAAAGCCGACGGAGTGTCTCGATATCACACTCAAACTCACAATGCCACTCGATGACGGACAAAACCACGCAATGTCCGCAGGTACATCCCAGTCATTTGAGCTTCCGCCAGAGCTCAACCTACAATAATGTCCGAAGCGCAACGGCTAGAAGCCTTTTTCGCCGGTCTCCTTCCCGAGGTTGTACGCTACCAGCCCCCCAGGGTTGGAATCCATGACTGAGTGAAATAGGCAGACAGCAAGCGGTCTGTTCTATTTAGGAACGCGGTAAAGAGATTCATGGGAGCACTTTATTCCAGTGGGTCCAAATTTGTATGGGAAACCACCCCCTTGTAAAAAAAAGTTCCGAATTGGGAACACTCGAAGTCTCCATTATTTGGGAGTTCGTTGCAATAAAAGAATTTGCCTAATTCAGATTATAGTGGGGCAATAAAGTGGTCAATTTATTACAACAAACAGGCCCTAAGAAAATTCTTTGACATTGAAATGCGGACACTTATTTCGGCCTCTACTGTACAAGTACAGTATCATAGGTTATCACATCGATGCTGACCAAGCCGTTCGTTCAATTGGTTGGAAACATTGGGTGTAAGGAGCGGTCCCACAACCGCGACGCTTCCAGGGTCTCTTAGGAGACTTTTCCACGCGACTCGACGCAATTGCGTTATGAAATTTTATGGAATTGCAAGTCGCGGAATCGGGGAGACTAGAAAATGACTCGCGAAAAAGGGTGTAATCGGGCCGAGAGGCCGACAAAGTTCGACAAAGTCGATTTTGTTATCTGTGGTGTCAATTCTGTGCTAGTGTCCGCTTCTGGATGGGCAGATTAGTGCCAGATCCACAAAAATTCACCAAAACTAAACCATTTCCGAGACTACGCCACGGGCTTGGAAAGCTGGAGAAATTCGAGGAAGTCCATAAAAATGGCCCGGCTGCACTATTCTCCATCAATTGCTCGACTGACTGCTACATCTTGCCTTCTCGATTGCCTCATCGACATCACTAACAATGGCCCCACTCACCCTTTACTCTCACTTCGGCGGACCCAACGGTAAGTTGAATTGAGCGTCTCGCAGTCGCGGGCGCGCGCGCAATTGGGAATTGGACGTGCTGACTGAGCAGGATGGAAGGTCGCGCAGGTCCTGTGCGAGCTCGGCCTCGAGTACGAGACCAAGTTCAAGGACTTTGGCGCTGGCGAGAACGGCATGAAGACTCCCGAGTTTGAGGCGCTCAACCCGAACGGGCGCATTCCCGCGCTGGTCGACCACAGCAACGGCGACCTGGCTATCTTTGAGTCCGGTGCAATCATCTTGTACTTGGTGAAGAAGTACGATACCGAGCACAAGCTGTACCCTGTGTCCCTCGAAGAGCAGGCTCTTGTCGACAGCTGGCTGATGTACCAGGTCTCGGGATTCGGGCCGTACCTGGGCCAGGCGGTGTGGTTCACGTTGTTCGACGAAGACAAGCCGCCCAAGGTGCAGGCGCGGTACGTCGCCGAGACCCGCCGCAACCTGGGTGTCATCTCGAAGCAGCTCCAGAAGCCCGGCAGCAACGGCTGGCTGGTGCTCGGCAAGTTGACCATCGCGGACATCTCGTTCCTGCAGTGGGCGCGGTTCGTGTTCAAGGTCGGCATCGAGCTGGAGACCGAGTTTCCTGCGGTCTTTTCCTGGATTGAGGCCATGTTGGCCAGACCTGCCATCCAGAAGTCCATCCAGGGCGAGGTCGGCTATTCCCGCTAGATTTCGCGCGTTGTAGATCTCCATAGACGCAATAGGCGACCAGATAATATATAAAATTCTACAGTCTACAGTCTACAGTCTATAGTTCTGCAGTCTATAGTTCTGCAGTCTACGCCCTCGACGGGGTCAAGAGATTGTTTTCGTATCGTTCAACTCTTGCGTTTGTGCCCACCATGTAATCCTGTTCTCTGCCACGTCTGCTCCGAGGCCTGTAAAGCTCACGACGGAACCCTCGAGTCCACCGGGTAATTAATAGCCTGTGAAACTGATCCCTGAACATTTACCCGGCTGCACGCTTATCAAGTGGGTTTGTCGCATAACACCGCATAAACGCGCAAGCAGCGCACGCACGGCCAGCCGCGCTGCGCCGCACAGAGATAAGCCTCGCGTCGCTATAAATAAAGCCGGGAGGCCCGGCTAAGTCAGCATAGCAGCCTGTTCCACCGTGCTGTGTTTGTCTGATTGTGGACATTGCAGATACCCCCGAACCGTCGCAGCGCGCAAGCGCCGCCCCTATCTGCCCCTATCTGCCCCCTTTTCGTGCGCTCAGGCAGCCCAGATCGGGCAGTCCTCGCTTGATCCAGCGTGAATCACAGCACAGATTGAGTGCGGTCGGATGCTTGGCGGACCTAGAATCGACCCTTGCGGACTGGACTCAGGTACGTGAATTAGACTACGCGTGGAAGTAGACTACGCGTGGAAGCGCGTAGAAGCAGCAGAGAAGCAAGCGCGCAGCAAAGCAAGGAGGCAGCCCAGCGTGGCGCGCTTAGACCAGGTCCCGGCGGTCTGCCGTGCTCGTAAACCGCCGGGCGCGAGGCGGCTCGCAGCCGCGAAGACTGCCGATCGTGGCTGTTCGCGCCAGCCTGTGCTCGGTGGTCTCTGGTTCTCGTCTCTGGTCTCCCTTGCTTGTCCTTTCCGTTTCGTTTTATATTCGGTTGCTTCCTCTTTCTTTTTTTCTATTCCTAGATTCTTTTCCTTTTGCTTTCTCTCCTTCTCACCTGTCTCCGTGACAGAGGCGAGGAGACAAACAGCTGAAATAGCTGTGTTTTGCATTTGTTGTGTGCCTTTGCGTTGCGTTGCGTTGCGTTGCGCTGCTGTTGGTGCTGCTTGTTTTGAGCGCTCGTTACCGCCGCTATGATGCTGACGATACAGGAAATGTTTGGAAAGTTATTTGGGCGGACGCCGCCAGGAGTAGACCATTGTAAGAGAACAGAGTGGTCCGCGTCGTCGGGGTCGGACGAGTCGCGAGCGAAGCTGCTGTTTTATCCGTCGCCGTTCTTTCCTTCCGAGCCGTCGTTCGAGCCCGCCAAACACATCAGAATATACATCGCGCAGGATCCTGCCAGAGACCTCTCTGGGCAGCCGCTCTACGATTCGGGCGCCGCCGCAGGGAATGAGCCGGCTGCGGCGAGCTATGCCAAGATCGCAGGGTGTATGTTTGGCAGTTTTCCGATGAGTTCGCGGGGTACAATCACAAAGATGCACACGCTGCCATCACGGGCGGACAGTTCGCGACGGGACGTCCTGGTGACCAAGGCGTTCTCGATATGTCCGGTTGAGCGGCCGCAAACTGTGTACGCGGATTCTGCCGACGTTCCCGAGGATGCGTTCCCCTACCCGCATGTTCTCTCTTCGACAACAGATATGCTGCACTTCGACACGGCTGCTGAGGGCGGCCCGTTGCCGGCCGAATTGGCGTGGCTGCCAGCGTCTTCGCCGGGCGACACGTTGCCAGCCGTCAACGGCAAGGGCGCCCATTTCGCGGTCGGCGCGCTGGTCTCGCTCCCACGCGAGCACGATACGCTGATCTCGGAGAATTGGACAGAGTTCTCACGGGCACTGGACGGGCTCGTGAAAGTAGTTTATGTGCAGTTGCAGGAGCAGCTACTCAGTTCGCAGACGCAGCACGAGACCCATAGTGTCTACATGCGTCCATGCCTGGCGCACCTTTCGCCTGACGCGATCTCGTCCAATCCCGCCTTGTACAGCGCCGTCTGCGCGGCAGTCCACTCGTTCGTGGACCGATTCACCAGCTCGCTGAAGGTTCCACGTGTTCGTTGTGGCCAGGGCCGCTGGAATGTCTGGCGCGATGAGGCGAAGTGGGCGCTGCTCAACTGCGATGGACGGTCACGGAACTGGTTCTTCTCGACGCTGATGTCGGCGTTCTTCTGCGCAGACACAAAGTGGCTTGAGGCGTTTCGCTACTCGTCTTTCCTTAGTTGCGACTCAGAGCTGCAGCGGCGTCGGCCGCCTACACGAACGGTATTGGTCACCGCCGACTCGGACGTCGCCTGCCGGCTGGCCTTCCTGCTGACCTCGTTTTTGCCCCCAGGTGCAAAGTCAACGTTCTCGCCGCAGTCCAGAAATTACTCACATAATTCGTTGACACAGTATGCCCGTCAGTCTGGCCGGATTGGTTCCTCTTTAAATCTCAGCATGGCAAATCTGTCGGTCGCGCATCGGCTTAGACATGTGTCTGGTGTCACTGGCAGTTATGCCGCCGCCTCCTCCATGTCTTCATATATATCCTCCATATTGTCGCCAACGCCTGACTCGTCTGCCTCCACTGGCACGTCATCGCCATTTGCTTCGCCGGCAATTTCTACTTACGATGACTTCTCAGACGCCCAGAACGACGAATGTGATTTCTTTGGTCCCTGGGAGGAGACTCTTGCACGTTCGTATGACGACGTACCAGCCACAAAATACAGCGCCGACCGGGCATCGGATGTTGGTCATCCTGCCATTATCGACGTCGAAATGCTTTCTGGTAGGTCCGCCGAGCAGAAGCTCTTGCCGTCACTGACCGCGGCCCTGCAGCGCACCAAAAATGTGCCCGCAATCGCTGGCCATTTAGCACAGTTTCATCCGGACTTTCGATTCCAGGCTACCTCCGAGAATGGTCCCGAGCTCGAACGCAAGCTCTGGCGCGCCCTGGTTGAGGATGCCGACTTTAGTGGCGTCGAGGTTCAGTTGGCAGCCTCCGAAGACAAGTGGACGGTCGCCTCTCGCGCGCTCGTGGCTGATGTCAATACGTTCGATTTGAATATTTGGTCGGTGCTCAGACGCATTCAACCAGATGGCAAAGTGGAGCAAAAATTCGTTAAAGACCGCGCTCAAAAATACGACGTGGAACTGATGACAGCCATTTCGCATCTCTGCGTGAACATGTCCCAACATGACCGTGAGGTTGGTGACGACTCAGAGACAGACGAAGATGAAGAAGACGATACCAATAGTGAGCTGTACAGCATGCAGCCAACCATCTCGGTGTCGTCGTTGGCGTCAATCTCTAACATCCTCAAAGCAGGATTTGAGGCCGCTATAAAAAACAGAGTATTCACAACCCAGGTGCAGCTGCAGCGCGCACCCGGAGAGCTTTACCGCACCAGAACTGTTTTGTCGCCAATGACGTCTTATATGAATTCGGCCTCGTCACCCGATCTGACACACAATAGTTACGCGTCGCTCGGCAGAATGCCGCGGCGGTCAGACGTGCTTGTCAGTGGCAATAAACAGGTGCAGGTTGTTTTAGATGTCGTGCTCGGCAGTGTCGTTGAGCGCGCAAAAGAGAAAGGAGATGTACGCAGTGGGTTAAGTGCGGCATTGGGTCCGCTGGTTAGAGCATTATAATTTTTAGTAGAGATATTTCTCGGGTGTAATATCAGGTGTAACACTAGATGTAGCATAGGGATCATATTGATAGCATCTGTAATTGTTTGTCCCATTGTATTTGAATATATATCATTACATTTATTCTACAAATCTTCCTTCAAAGCCGTTTTCCATGTTGATGGTCTGCCTGCAGTGCTGGTGTCAACTTTTGCTCTTGTAGCTGCTTATTTGTGTTTCTTTTTCTTCTTTTTGGCGGCTTGCCGCGGATCGGTCAGGCTGTTGTCTGACACTTTGCGTTTGCTCGACCGACGGCCGCCGTCCTCTCCAGCAGAAGAGTCTGCGACGCCGTTCGCTCTGGGCGCAGGCATTATACCCAACAATGACGCATCGAACCCAGACACGCCGGCTTCGGGCGTCTTTTCCAGCGTAAACACGTTCTCCAGCAGGCCTTTATCGATGCTCGCGATTCGCTGTGGCTGCTGATCGTCTCTAGCAAGCAGACCGAGAATGAAGTGGTCAGTCGGGATATCGTTTTTACCCGGCAGGTCTACCATGTGCCCCTTGTAAGACTTTCGCAGCTTTCGCTTGGCCCCGGTCACTGGATCTGTTCTGGCCACCGTGCCGGCCAGATTGTTCAGACGGAACAACGCGGTCAGGTCGTCCGACGCAGTGGGATGAGTCGCCACATACTTTGTCCGCGGAGGCAGATACAGCATCTTATTGCGCCCACAATTGGTATTGGGCGGAATCAAATCGAATACAACGTACAACGTAGGATCGTCAGATGGTGTTCAGCAGGTTTCGAAATGAAGTCTCGTCAACGGAAAACATTAAACGGAGTGCAGCAGAAGATAGAGGCATCTAACTCAGGCAGGGTTACGCAGGTAAATTACCAGGATATGCTCAGGGTAACCATTAACTATGTGAAGCACGTGACATTATCGAGTGTTCGACTTCGGATAAGAATCCCGTTCTCGAGCTTTAGTCAATGAGACGATAGCAGTGCGAGAAAGGTTCAAACGTGTCGGTAAATTGCAAGGTTTCGGCTGTTCGTCCAATCCGAGGCTCTCAGATGCAAGTTCTTCTCATTTCATCTATTTCCTTATCGGTGCGATTGCCACTGGCGCGGCGTCGGTGGACATTTCCGCGCAAATTCTCTAACGAAGTCCGCTGGCTCTAGAAAGATACCGCCAAGCAGGCTTCCATAGAAAGTTGAATCTGTAGGCAGGCCGTTCACGTCCACATAAACATACGATTCGACAAACGAGTCGCCGCTTGGAAGTGCCGCTTGTACTCGTAAGCATGTCGGACGTCGGAAATAATTCGCCGCCGCAGACTGCTTACGTACGGAAGTCGCAAGCTGGCAGACTGAAATCTACCCTAGGCGCTTCGCAATTCTGATATTGGCTAGCACCGTCTACGGACCATAGTTGTCGCCATTGAGAGGCGGAAAAAAAAAAAAAGCATAATATATAGCGATTTTGATCTCGATGAGGCCATAAAGAGTTTAGTGGGCCGGAGATAGGCACGGCATGACTCTTAGTACCTTGACTAGCGTGGGCAAAACTTGGTAAAGTTCGGATGCTAAAAATTATGCATTCTTTTGACAGTTGGGAGAGCAGCGATGGTGCGACGGTTATGGAAGAGGCTGCTCCCAGCTACGCCATCATCGGGATTGTGACCGCATACAAATTCCGATACACATTTTTTTTTCTTTGCGGTGCATCTACTTCTCTTTTTTTTCTTTTTCTTTTTTTTCTCTTCTTTTTCTTTGTTTGTCTTCTTTTGCCTCGTGGGTATTGCGGTTGTCCTGGTCGCGATTTACGTCGTTTGTTCTTTGGGGACCTCGCAGCAATGGGCGACTACCCTCATGGACATCCTCAGTCTATTCCGTCGCTGATACACCATGGCGAAATGCTGCAGCATGAGCAGCCGGCAAAGGCTGCAACCTCGTCCAGGGTTCCTACAAAACGCAAAGCTGGCCGGCCGCGGGACTCTATTGCGGACGCGATCGCGTCCGAAGTGCGCCGTTCGGACGATTCTGTCAGCTTCAAATGCAACTACTGCCACGCTATATGGGCACACTATAATCCGTACCGAGTAAAGAAGCACGGGATCGAGTGTAAAGGCACGCCACCGGAGCTGAAGGTCAGGCTATCGCGAGAACTGTCGCTGAAGGCTACCGGATCTGTAGGACCAGCTGGCGCCGCCGGTTTTGACAGCCCTTCGTCTTCTTCGATGACCGCATCGCCAGCTCAGGTCCCATTTCCGATAGCTGTGCCGACGTTGCCGCCGCCCTTACTACCTCCTCTGGCATTGTTACATTCAGACAAGCACGCACAGTTCCAGAGTTCACAGAAAGCACCGGAAACAGCTCAGCGAACGGTCGAATCCGCACTAATTGAGTCTATCGTGTGTGCTCCTCTACCCTTCTCTGTTGTATGCGAGCCAGCATTCAAAAGCTTCCTTAGAAAAATCTGCCCGTCATTTTCTATGCCGACAAAGCAGATGCTCGGAAACGTGTTGATTCCGATGCACGTCGAAGCAGTCAGGCAGAGACTAAAACAAGTCCTGCACGGTGAGCGGAACCTGACTCTCTCGTTTGACATTTTCTCGACCGACCTGGACCAAGTGCTCTTTGTCGTTTATGCCACTACTTCTCACGGGAAAACTTATTGCCTTCAAGGCTTTATTTATTCTGAGCGGTCAGTACCAACACCGGATCTGTTAGCACAGGTACTGGCGTCAGAGATAGAGCAGATCGGGCCAGAGAAGTTTTGCGCGGTTGCAGGCTCGACCGATGACTTCAGCTCGGCCGTTCGTCATATTCTCTGTTCTAGATATCCCCGTCTGCTCTTATTTGAACCCGCTCGTACTCACTACAGCGCTCTCGCACACGACCTGGCTTCTATACCTGTAATTGACTCGGCAATTCAGATCATTAAACTCATCAACATTTATTTTCATCGATCAGATGATGCCGACTCGCTTCTCAAAGCTCACTTGGATGAGCTGCATATCCTCGATGGTCTGCGGCCGATAGCATCGCACGACCCTGCATCAATATACACAGCTACACTGGCTATCAGACAGGCTCTACCCGCTCTGGGTAAGGTCGTTGCGGAAGACTGGCACAGACTCGAACAAACGGGTATGTCTTGAGCTTTAATTCTCTCTGTATGCTATCTGACCTTTATTTGTAGGCATCTCAAGGCAGATCTACGATATTCTGACACCCAACACATGGGTAAACTCAGAATTTATCCGCAAGATTGACCTGGTATTGGCCGTATTTCAACCACTCCATGAGGCCATGTGGAACATTGATAGAGCTCATTCGCCAGACACGTTTATCTTCTGGATCGCAATACCGCTATACTACAAAGATCTCTTTTCTAGAGATCTGTTCCAGCATCTACAACCACATTTCATAACTTCTATCATCCATAAAGTGAACAAGCATTACGCAAATCAGATGAGCGCGTTTCGTTCCTCAAATGCCGCCTTGCTGGCCAGTTTTCTGCACCCTAGATTGTCAGCTTGCAATGTCTTCCTCAAAAATCCTGAAAATCGCAGCAGGATTGCTCACGAACTTAAATTGCAGCTGATCGCCCTGGCAGAGGAGATCCCATATTCTCGTATATCTATGTTGCATATCGAAGTGCAACAATTTCGACGCTGCGAAGGCGTATATCGTTCAGTTTCAACCACGGAGGCAGCAGGGGCAGGCGTGCATAAATACTGGCGGCAAGTTTACAGAAATTCAAAAAATACTGCTGTCTTGCCCATTCTGGCGATGCGACTCTACGAGTGCAACACTAGCAATGTTAATATGAATAGAGTGGAGACTACTTTGGACTGGATCGACACGAACATGCGTCATAAGGTGCCTATTGGCCAAGTCCTTAACTTGCTTATTTGCAGGCACTATTACGACTCTGAGTATCGGGACGAGGATGACTTGAAGGAAGACAGGCCAGCGAACTATCACAAACCAGAAGGTACCTATGACCCAGAGGGGCTGGACTTCGAGTATAACCGCAACACCATTGGGTTCGGAACCACAGACGGGCCGCAACGAGATCACAGGCTGGTCCGTTGTCTGCATGAAACCGAGAACGAGAATTTTAACAAGCATCTTTATTCCTCGATCGATGCGCATTATCCAGTACACACAGAGACTCTAGGTCATATACATCCTTCTAAATCTACTTCCTCTTCTCCCTCTTTGCATCAACGAATTCTTATCTCAAACTTAGTAGACTCGAGCAAAATATTTGATATCGAGAATTCGGTTGATTTGGAGAACTTTCGCAAGAGCGGGCTAGGGTTGCTCTTTTCCATGTCAGCAATGGACCATAAGCGATCAGCTAACACTGGTAATTCTTTCAGGTCGTCCTTCTCTTCTGCATCAGCACCCGTCACAGCTGCCGTCAGCGGCCAATCTGTGGCGAATCTGCATGAACGATACCTTGGTGCGAGGCAAGGAAACGAGGTTGAGCACGGCTACAACATCAATAACAACGTACATGGTATGACGCCAGATGAAATTTACGAAGTAGAATGCAACGTCGACATGGTCATCGAGGCATTTGGCATTTAACTCATTGTAGCATTTTATAATATAGTGTATTTTATTTTACTCTCCAGTTTAGATCCATAGATTCAATTGGGTTTTGGTAGATCTTCTCTTCAAGAAAACGAGGTAGACAATTGCAGTTGCTACCTAACAAAATCTTCCCTCAGAGAGTTGTAGCAATAAAACAGCGAACACAACTATTGATTCAAAAATCAAAACTGTATCAAACTGCGCCCGTGCAAGACTTTCAAAACTATTACATTCCAGCAAATCCAACACAGAAACGAAAAGCTACGATATCATTCAGCAATAACGATGTTGCAGGATGAATGTGCTTGCAACTTTAGGTTTTTAGGAAGAATTCGCCAGAGAAAATCGTTAGGGTATAACCCTAGAGAAGTCACATGTTTAGCTTGGGAGTGTACGTTCAATTACTACTGTGACAGCGGTACCAGATTTTTCACCTCTAAAGAAAACAATATTTTTCGCTTTCACTTCTTGTAAACCCATCCATATCGACAACAATCGGTATGTACATTATTTATACATCATATTAGTAGCGTTCTTCAGTTCCTTATCAGAAACTCGTTGAAACTTTGGGATTGCAGCAGATTATTAATAAAGGCAGTGTTTTAGATTTTTCTTGCGATTATACAACACAGGAATAATGGCACCTTCTGCTCCTCACCCAAAGATCGTCAAGAAGAAGACGACCAAGTTCAAGAGACATGAGTCCGACACTGTCATTGGAGTCAGTGAGTCATGGAGAAAGCCTAAGGGTATCGATAACAGAGTCCGACGACGGTATGTGCATCCTAGAATTTTTTTTATCAAGGTTGTCTCAGCATCTCCAACGTGATTGGCAGTGTTGTGCTTCTTTTGATATGATTTCTTAGAAATTTTGAAATTGGACTCTCGAACTGACGTGAACAGGTTTAAGGGACAGGCTGCTATGCCCAAGATTGGATATGGATCCAACAAGAAGACTCGCCATATGATGCCATCTGGACACAAGGCTTTCCTCGTCAGCAATACTGCTGATGTTGAGCTGTTGCTTATGCACAACAGGTTCTACGCTGCTGAGTATGTTTAACTGAACTTTACATTGCAACAAACAGGAACACATTGTTTGCTAACCGCGTACTTTACACATTATAGGATTGCTCACAACGTCAGCTCGCGTAAGAGAATTTCCATTTTGGAGAAGGCTAAAGCTCTCGGTGTCAAAGTCACCAACCCCACTGCTCGTCTTAACCTGGTCTAAGTAAGTGTTGGATTCGCACAAATTGAAAGCAGTTTGTACCATAGAAAAACCAGTCTTTGATCACTAAAGAAGAATGATTAGAGGATTTGTCTTGTTTATACTGCAGTATCGTATCAGTCTATGGTTGATGTGGTTCTCTGGTTTTGTATTCGGTATGACTTAAATAAAAAAGTACTTTGAACAAACTGCCTCCCAATTTTTTGTAAACTGAACTAGTCACATCGAGTAGATGGCGTCAGCGGTGCCCGAAATATTCGGTACTCGGCTTTGTTCGAAAAATGAATTCGCAAATTTTCTCTTTCAACTCTACTCTACTTGCACCGGCTCCGGTCCAATCTTTAACGAAAATTTGGTGGTCTCGGCAATGAAAGCTAACCATAAACCGTTTCCGAATGTCATCTTAAGCTCTATCTGCATAAGGTTGTCTTATTCTGCTGATGATAGTGATCTTGGCTACAGCAAAAAAGTGGAGTTACGAGCAAAGGACGCGCCACATGCACCGCCGCAATCCGGCTACCCTGCCCCACCATGACTTTATGAGATCGGGTGGCTATTCACGCGTCTGTCACCCCGCCTTTTTACTTACAAACCTCCCACGGTCTTTTAAGCTGTTCACCCTCTACAATCCTTACCATTTTATTTCTCCCCTTTTGTTATGTTTCCTTTTCTCTTACATTAATCCTCACTTTTTGTTACTTTTTAGATTATTGGTCTTGACCTTTTGTTTATGTTATGACCTACTGGAGAAATGGGTGTCTGAATCTTGTGGAAAAATTATTGCTGGTTTAGTTTTTACTTCTGTGGTACACTACCAGACAAGTCCAGTGACTACGGCATTAGATAAAAAACTAAATAGCAGTAGCTGCTTATTGTAAAGAGCAGACACAGACATTATCATCTATTAAGAAAACAAGGCATCTGCATTAGTCGAAGCTTGCAGAATATATTATAGGATATTCTTTTTTTCTTGTATATCTTCTACTTGTGTGATAAATATGGAATCCATGCAGAGCATTCTCGCTCTCAATTCCATTTCTGGAGGAAAAGCAAAACAAGTTTCTACTGCTGAGAAGCGATATAAATGCGGATGCTGTTCGCGTGCATTTTCAAGATCTGAACACAGGAACAGACATGAGAGATCACGTATGTCTACTTGCTGATTTTCTTTTTTTTTTTTTTTTTGGGCATAAATTTGATTATAATTGCTGACTTCTGTGGAAATAGATACAAAAGAGCGACCGTTCAAATGTGACAAATGCACAAGTACATTTGTAAGGAGAGATTTGCTCCTTCGACATGACAGGACTGTGCACGCTAAAGATTATGTATCTAATGGTACAGACCAGAATCCGGCACTTAAGTCAATTGGCAAGTCCAATAGCAACAATACAAATGGGAACACAGGCAGAACTGTTACTAGCAAGATAAACGATGCCGCTGCCAGTGCTAGCAACGGCAATACCCAACACGATCGGCCCACGTTCGACCAAAGAATACCTAATATACTACAGTCACCAGCAACTTCTGAATCAGAGCAGCAATTTCTGAATCAGCGACAGCAGCAGCAGCAGCAACAGCAACAGCAGCAGCAGCAACAGCAGCAGCAGCAACAGCAGCAGCAGCAACAGCGACAGATGAATCCACAGGCTTTACCATCGCTAAATGTCCATCGCTTCAACACATTCCCATATTCTGGTGAACTGAACAGCCGTCCAACCGATGTTAAGGAAAAGTCATATGGGCCTCAATCCGAAAATATGGATATGGCTGTGGCAATGCTTATGACAAGACTTTATAACTCCGATTTTGACAAGAAATCAGGCATATCACATTCCTTTCCGTCAGATAGTGCTCTTCGAGGAGAGCACGACGATGATATGAAGCTTCGACCTCTACAAATGGCAAACCCATCAAATATGGATGCAAGCGCTTCTCCTTTTGGGCACATGTTTGATGACGACATGTCTCTTATGAATTCAGATACTGGCGTGCCAATACTAGATCAGAGCCAACCGAACACGAAATTGTCTCTAGGAAGTATCATTAGAGAAAACCTGAAATCTGTCAATCTGCACGAGAACATCTTAGCAGAGATCGATGACTTCAATCTACCTTCCAAACAACAAACATTCATGTATATGAGTGCTTACTTCAACTATTTTCATCCTCATCATCCCTTTATTTATGGCCCAAACTTTACGCCATTGACAGCACCTCCTTCGTTACTATTCTCTGTTCTCTCTGTTGGAGCTTTATATTGTTTTGACAGAGAAACTTCGTCTTCATTACATGTCATGTCTAAAAAGCTTATAAACGGATGTATAGATTCTGAAAGCTTTAGTTCACGAAACTGCCCGCTCTGGCTTCTGCAGACATTGCTTATCAATACAATGTTCGCAGCATGGAGTGGTGATACAAGAGGCCTAGATTATGCTTGCAGTGTGAAAAGTTTTCTTGCAAATGTATTATTTCTATTTTCAGAAATTTTTTGGTATATACTAATCATTTTGTAGCTGGCTTCCGGAGCTCACACGACCTTGATGAGTAGATATAGCCGTAGGCCACACGATGTGAGACCTTCAGTATCTGAATGGATCGAAGAAGAAAGTCTCAAGAGAACATATTACGCAATATACAATTTTTTCGGCCTTCTGACTGCGACCTATAACTATGTCCCAACCATATGGAATAATGAACCAGATAAACTTCCGTTGCCTTGCACAGAGACGCTGTGGAACTCAGAAATACAAGATGAGGTGACTCTCTATAGCGAGTTGGACAAAATGTCCATGCCACAGTTTAAGGTGGCCTTTAATAGTTTGCTATCTGCAAAGCCAATATCTTGCACCGTCTTCGGAGCCCGAATTCTGATCAATGCATTTTTCTTAGATGTGTGGCTATTGCGTAACTCGTTGGTTGCAAATCCTCCCATGGAGGTTCCAGAAGGTAATCTGGGAATTGATTTCACAAAACGGTTGGAGAGAGGGCTAGAAACGTGGAACGTTTCTGTGCAACTGGTGGTACCTGAAACTACGATGCCGGCACTGAAACATCCGCAGAACGACCATCCGTTGATTTTCAATGCGCATGCAATGTATCGATTGTCGAAAGCACGGCTTATGTGCTTGCTGGATCTTTCTAGTGTTGAGACTATGATGCGATACCATAATGTGGACGATGTGTGCGCAGCTTTGGCAGCAATATCATCTACAGTCCGTCGATCTAACAACATGACTCAGGCTGTAAAAAACTGTTACGAGACTCTAAGGATCCCTCTAACAGCAGGAATTGCATATGTGATAAAAACTGCTGCAGTTAATTGGTCGCTTGAGCATGTCCTCTGTGGGTTTGATTTGAGTTTAATGTTAATGCTATGGCTAGCAAAAATGGAGGATGATATGTGCATTGTGTCTGACGTGGTGTCTAACGGTTCCGGAGCTGGGATGGGACAGATGGGGGGAGGGCGTGGATACTACTCTCGCCAAGCAGACAGTAACGAACTTGAAATCCTCAGAAAACTTACGGAACTATTTGAGAGCGTTGGTCTGCATAAGCCACGAACGCGTCTTAGCAGTGCAGTAGGCGTAGTGTGGGCGAAAATGCTGACAAGTGTATCTGTCTGGGGTTTACCACCTGTCATGGGAGAGGCCTTCCGCAAATATGCTGAAATGATTGAGCGAGGAGATGAAATGAACTGAAAAGGCTAAGTTTTGTGTTGACGTAGTTGTCTGCATTTATTTCCTGAGTTCTCCGGTTAACACGATATTTCGGTTCTCTCCTTTCGAAAATAAAGTCAGGTTTGGTGTCTGTTGGTGTCACTTTTTGGCGAAGAATACAGTGCGTGCTACGAAGTGACCAATTTCTTTTATTATCTGTGTACTTTTAAGTCCGTTAATTTGTTTTACTTAAGGGTTTATTGATGGCTTTTAGTTTGTGATTTTCGTTATTTTTCTCTCTTGATATGGTCAATGATATTTATTCGTAACAATGAGCCTGACTGCCAGTAAAGTGATTGTCAACATAGGCGAAAAGGTGTTTTAAGTTCGAATAGAACGTATTAGGAACGACCCACCGATGAATTTTTTTCATGTAAAATAAAATAAAATAGATTCTCGTCCATGATTGAATAGCCTCGACGGGCATCTGGTGACTTGAAGGAAAAAGCAAAATGCAAGCCCAGAAAGTCATTGAAGTTGTTCTAAAATAATTTAGAGACCAAAAATAGCAACTGCTTGCCCTTGTTACAGTATGAACCGGCGACTTGCCACGCTCCCTGTTATGCTGTTTTAAAATCCTTACTGATACGTGACCATAAGTGTAACACATAAAATTCAGCAATCTAATAGACGGACAGAGCCTGTTGTCTGTAAGTAGCTGTAGAATTTGCTTGGTTTCTACAGTTGCGCTCACAAGCCACTTACCTAATAACACTGTCAAGTCCCGTTCTTATACGGTCATCTTCGAGCACAGAAAATGTGCACAAAAAAGGTTGCTCAAAAACAGACTAGAAACACAATGCAAGATCGAAAAAGTGTTGTTAGGATTTGACCAGTAGATCTTAACGTCCATTTGAAATAGCCGCATTCAAATAGCCTTGATTTGGAAGCAAGCCTTTACCATGTATCCTCTAAGTAACGCCCCTCCTTCTCCAGTCTTGCCACATAAGCATCAGCATCAGAAAAGCTCCATTTGTTTGTATCTGATAAGGCCTGTACGACAGAACTACGTACATCTCGAGGCATGGCGCCAGAAGACCCACATACATAAATGCATCCATACTCCAAAATTTTTGTTACTTCGACAGCGTGGGAGCGGATAGAAGACTGAACGTACATTTTCCGAGTTGGAACTTCTCTTGAGAAACTAGCATGCACAGTTAAGAGACTTTCGCTTTCTTTGCTGGATAGAGTAAGCACTCCAAGAGATCCTTGCGTATTTTCCTGAAAGGAAGACTGCAGACAATTTGTAAGGTCTCTCCATTCTGATTGAAAGAAAAAGTCCTTGGTGCGATCACGGCTTCCGAAGAAAAGAACCATATCACCTACATCATGTTTGCGTTGCAAAAGCATTCTGGTCCGTATCAAAGCTCGTATTGGTGCCAATCCGGTACCAGGCCCTACCAATACTAGCGGCACTTCGACTGGCGGCATGACCACATTTGACTTCACAACCTCGAAGATAAATTCTTCTCCCTCTTTCAATTCCGACAGCCAGCTTGTGCAAACTCCTTGCCTTAAGCGATGCAGAATCGTTTTATATTTTACCACAGCAACCAGGAGGTCTATCGATGGCTGCTTTCTGTTGTTGTCTCCTCCGGTGTGATATTCCGATGCAATAGAGTATAATCTGGGCCGAAGCAGAGGAAACACCTCCATAATATATTCTATAGGGACCTTGACGCTATCAAATTCCAATAGAGCTTCAAGAATCGATCTTCGCGGGCGGTTAGCGTAGTTGTACAAGTCTTGAAGTAGGTCTTCCTTATCTATATTTGTGTCAACGGGCTTGAGACCAAACTCGCGGAGCTTTTCTTGTTGCTCACTATTGCCCTCCGAGAAATATGATATTGTCTCAAAAAAAACACTTCCTGGAATAGCCATGATGTCAAGGTGATAGGTCAGCAATGCTCGCAATGTCAGTGGCTTGACATTCCTGACCGATCCCATATGTACCATAATGGCTCTGTCGGCCATATCACTCCAACCCTGGCTGTCAATCAACGAATTCACGTTCTGTTCCAAATTTGCTGAATATAGTGCAACAGTATCACCGGGTCTGTACTGTATTTCTCCATCAGAAATGAATGAAAAATGTCTTACATCCTGAAAATGCGATTGCGGGGTGATCCTTTCGTTTCTCGTCACTTTGCCAATTTTCAAACTACCTCCAGCACGCGACAAACCATCTACTTTCTGAAATGTCTCAGCAAATCTGCTAATGGGATATTGGGGTGCTACTGGGTCACCTATAGGAATGGATGGTAAAGATGGAGGATGTCTGTCCACGAGCGAGTGAATCAGTGCTGCTTCCCAAACGGGATATGCGGCTTCGAGACCTTGAGGATGTAGTTCGTCTCCTTCGCCTCGTAGACAGAGCTCTTGTGCTCCGAGCTGAAGGAGCCTTTTATGAAGTTTTCTGGCTGCGAAGTTAAACCTATTGATAATCAGAGCCAATCAAAAAGCGAAGATAGATCCCAATCAGAGAATCAACAAAGACAAGATTGCAATTACTTTGCGTAGCTCGAATCACCTAGTCCGAATGTGCTAAATTGAACATCATGGAGCATATCTGCTGGAAGCTTCTTTCGTAATAAGAACTTCCACATGGACTTCATCTGTCTGGGCATATCTCCCTGTCCCGTCGTGGAGCATATAAACAAGAGAATTTTTCCTTCTTGCTCACCAGTCGTGCTTTTCCGTTTGCTATTTGATGATATATGTACTCTCTCCAAGGCATAATCTAGACTTCGACCGCCATCCGAATCTCTGCCGACACGTTCGATCCCGGTAAAAAACTCAGCAGGGGAGATTTCATCTGCCCCGAGAGGAGATACCGAATACCGAAGTCTTCGAAGCGTCTGTGATAGTCTTTTAGACAAGTTGTGAGAGTTTCCAGTCTCGGTTGCGTATATAATAAAGATCTCTTGTCCATTATGCGTCATTATATCGTATCGTTAGCAGCTAAAGGCAGAAATTGATTATGTACTGACAAGTTAAAGTTGCCCTGATTCGAGTTGTCGCCGAGTCACGCAACCCGGAGTATTGGGAGAAACGACAAATTAGATTGTCACTCACTACAGTGTCGTCTCGATATAAAGGAATGATTTGGCGCTGGATATAACGAAACTGCCAATAGACTTTCGTTATATTAATATATTACCCTCCTTATTCGATATTTAAACAAGTGAAGTGATTCAATTGTGAATCGCTCCATCCGCTCGAGTGATTCGTTCGTTCATTTTACAGGATGTTTTCGTTGTATCGATTTTCTTTATATCGAGAGTCGAATGTACCCTCTCTATACACTCAAAATCAGTACTATCTGCCAAACAGTCGAGTCGCCATAATGTGCAAAAAATAATTGCTGCCAGTCAAAACAACCCCTGATTATTATTACATATGTGGATTGGCAGTATTCAAACCAACTCAGATCCCGACTTCGAGATCGCATTTGCGTTTGCATTTGTCTGCTGTCCCACTTCGCCCTTATTGCTTCATCACTAATTGTCAATTTCGAAGGTTTTTTTAGAATACCGACGATTTGCAGTTGTAACAGCGAGTTATAACGCCATTGTTCAATGGATTCAAACACCTATTTGTCGCCCAAATTTTATCCATTCAACGTCGCATAAGATAGTCATATGGCATACAGATGCTCTATAATTCCTGGACAAAGATTTAACTATACGCGAGATCAGAAAAAAATGTGGTTCAGGTGGTCGTTAGGACTCAAGATCGTGTGTGACCAAGCTATTGCAACTCTACAGGTCAATTTCATATTTATGAATTTTCCGTTAATTGTTTGATTCTTCATCCCTTTCCAAGCCTTTGGCTCGTCGGAGCGGTTGAAGCAAACCGGAAGTACCAGACATTTTATGGAGTTGTCGGCGCGAAGGCAAGCACGTCAAGAAGATTAGAGTCTAGAGATTGGAGACTTTCACACTTCTCTCACCTTCTAGTTCTGCCTCGCAACCTCGCTTCGTACTCTGTTGATGACAATTGAAAATTTATATTCAAAATAAACATCTATGCCTCCCTGACAATACCTTGAGATGAAGATGCGCATTGCATCATATCTTAAGGCAGAAAACAGGGCATTCGAAAGGGATAACAGGTACGCTTGTGGCGCGCCCTTTCAGACCGAACAGATAGCAGATGAGCATTGACACCAGTAAAGATGCCAGAAACTCTGGTCCGGCAAAATACTTCCAAAAAGAAGACCATTGTCAAGATACGAGACTCCGGAACAACTTGTGCGAAAAAATTTGTAGAGCTCATTGGTGGATACACTCACTTCGCAAGGCATAGTTTGGAAACGTACCACCAAAACGAGCGACGCAAACAGACCAAGTAATAAAGGCAGCGACAATGCAGCCTCGAATTTTATTGAAACATATGGGAAAGAGCGCAAAGTATATAATAGAGGACTCTCCAAACCAAACTAAGGTCAGACTTAAGCCAGCGAATTATTATCAAAGGCAGTGACAATAATACTAACAGTATTGCAAAAAATCAGAAATTCAAAAGAGGAAACATATGCTTGGCGAATATAACTTGCTAACAGGCCGAAAGGATAGGCATTCTCTAAAATATTTAGCTAATCATGTCGTCCTTCTCGAACCTGGACAATCAACTCTCTCTAATTTATAAGCGCAATCTCCACTAAAGACAATTAACGGTTTTGTGTTATATTCGGGCGCAACAGCAGGTCATGATATCAGGACTTAATGGCATGACAATATCGCGCTAAGGTTTTAGTTACGAGTCGGAAGAAAAAAAATTTGGAGGCTTTTACGAAGAATTTCATTTGTTTTTAATAAAAAAAGAAAAGATTAAACTCCCACATATTGCACGGGGTGAAGTGTTTAAGTATATTTCCAGCAGCCGGGATTTGGGGACAGTAGCGTACCGACAAGCTAGTCAAAGACATTAGAAAGTTGGCAATTAAATCGTCATGTTGGGACCATGAAAATCTAACAAGCACATGAAATCTCTAATTTCAAGGCAAGGAATTCCATGACCGACAGATGGGACGGAACCGTAGAACTACACTTCGAAACTTTACAGTAAACTCGCGTCCAGAGTACTAGAGACTAAAAAAAAGTTCCGATTCGTAACTAGGCCGATGATCAGGCAATTTATTATCAGACACAAAGGAGGAGACGTTGACTTATACGATCAACTCTCGATATAACGATAGTCGATATAACGAAAAAACTAGCTAGTGATCTTCTTAGGATCTCGCGGAGAATGAAGGGTAACGTGTCTCCTCATTTCGCATATTGTTTCCATTAGCAACAGCTTAACCTACGATCGTTCTACTTACATTATAGATGCCGACAGTATGTCAATTACAGAACTCAGAGATTATTTGCTTTCATCCTCTTTATCTGCCCAAGATCTTTTAAGTCACTCTTCTAGTATACCACCCTCTTCTTTTTCGCTCGAGTTATTGCCTGAGTTATGGCCTTCCATCTTACAAGCACTCTCTACTTCTCCTTCTGATGCATTCCTGGAAGTGCTAGTTTCCAATGTAATCGATCCTACGTTATCTTTCTCTTTGACATCGCCATCTTTCTCTTCTTGGGAAGTAGTTAGGAACACTGCTGGGGTTGATGCCTTGATACAAGGTGTTTCTTCTGATATTCCTCTCGTGGCCAGCACCTGCTTGAAGATGCTTGGTTTTTACTATCCTTTAGAATCGGATACGGCCGAGGAGCAAAGAATTATTAGCTCTGTACTGTCGCCGCTTTCTGTAAAGAAAATTGACACCATTGTTGTGGCACAGGTTGAGCGGACGATTGAAAGACTATTGCTATTTTCAACTCTTCGGAAAACCATCATATTTGCTATCTTAGAGCTCAAGCAGACAACCACAGAAGCAATCGTGCTAACACGATGTCAAGCTATTACGTTAATAGCTATGTCAAGCTCGTATCTGGATATTCCGGCAGAGCTTTTACGTTACGATATTGCTGCCACCAAATCCGATGACCTGCTTGTTGCCATGGTCTACCTCGAATTTTACGAATCCTTGCTTACGTTGCATCTCCCGCCAGCGATATTCGACGAGATATCTTCTCAGTTGAATGATATCTTTAAGTTATATAAATACCCAAATTCCGTCGATGATACTCTTCTGGCATCACATGCTGCAAAATTTATCGGGAATCTCTCACGGAGTGTACCTAAGCTATACGCAATACTTGATGATAGGTATAAAGTAACCAAGAGTCTTACTCCTCGTGATGAAAATGATAGTATCATTCTTCAGGCTATGCCAGCAGACTATCTGTTTCAAATTAATCCGAGTTTGATACGCAACCTTCCTATCTCTGCATCTGTGTTAACGATATTACAAAATATCTTTTTTACGGCGTCTTCGGGCTGCGTAGCTCTCTCTATCACTGCTTTATCTTCTTCTGCGATCTTGAGACTCCCTATTCCAGAATCACTGCGTCTTTGTCATGCCTTAGCATCATCTGAATGGGGAACTGGGCTGTTGGCATCTTGGCCTGGAGTAATGGAAATGATTATTGATCGGAAGAACCGTTACGGATACGATATAGTTACGTTACGAGGAGAAATAATAGCAAAGTTGATAGAAAATTTCGGCGCACTTGGTCCTTGGAAGGGAATAATAGAAGCAGAATACAGACGTGGAGCGTGGGGCAGCGGCAACCTTGAACCAGGTGTTGTCGTTGAAGACAGAAATATGTAGTTCAGCAGCATCTGCTAGCTGATATTTTATGTATAAATGTTTTAGCAAATGTGGTATGCTATATATGTACATTAGAATCGCTCTGCAATCCAAATAGCCGCCATACACCCTCCCTTAATCACCTCCGTCAACAGCACATAAGGTACGGCTTTCTCGGCGTCGTTCTCAACTGCTGTATCCAAGTGATGCAATTCATCGTCCCGAAACACTTTTATTGTTTCAGCCAGCTCCTTGAGTTCAGGCATTTTCTCACCATCCTGGACTGTCTCTCGTACCGCACTAATCTGATATAACTCTCTCAGCTGGCTGTTGTAGTGGCCACCAATTACAGTCTCAACTGCAACAGTGCAAGCCATTGCAGCTTCTTTCCCCATAAGCGCAGTACCGACACCCAATGTTGTAGCTGCAGCCTTCCAAAGCGGAGAGAATAGAGACGGACGTACACGGTGATTGGTCTGCAGATCATTAAAGGTCTTGTGGTGATGTACTTCCTGTTCCCACATTTCTTTGATCAACGGAGCCAAAGGTCGCTGCGTCCGCGAGAAGACTAGATGTTGCCCATAATATATGTAATCTGCTCCAAGCTCGCCAGCTTGGTCAACTCGAATTGATCGGTCTAGGAATTTCAGCTGTTCCGGCGTTAAAGGTTGTCGAAAGGATTCTGCAGTCCGATTATCTAGACTTGATGTTGTCGAATTACCGTATGTTGAGTGGTTATCGGTGATTCTCAGACTGGTGTGTAACTGACGAATATCACCAGAGAGTGACTTCAACCGTCCTTTCCAGGTAGTCCTTGCGATAATACACATACTGAATATCAGATTATAAATTAATCGGACAGAAGTGAAAAAAAGTGAAGACTAAATCGCGTTGATGCTAAAGATGTAAATTGGGATGATCTAAAGCTTGGGAGGAGTGGTTGGGGAGCAATTTGCGTTGTGGCAGACAACCAACTAACCATCACCTTCAGTGACCGCAAACACACCTTTTTCTATTATCAGCAAGACTTTGCGATGGCCAGCTCCACTCTCCAGTCGAATTTTGACATCTACGAAGATCAGACTACAGAAGGATTTCCTGCTGAATCTGCTCCTTTTTATATGCAAGAAATACAAAATACCTTAGCAGAGTAGTAAGTGACGTGAAATACTCACAAAAGACGTAAAGACTAATCAACATGATAGCCACGCAATTGCACAGTATATCGCCACCATAAAGCAAGACCCACAGAAAGCAAAGGTCAAAGTTCTCGCACCAATCCAAGAAAATACCAATGAATATTGGATTCACGCTAAAGCGTATGTCGACATGCTGCACATGTCGCGATCTCAGAGGCTAATAAGTATAGAGCACCCTTCTCGAACATCTTCGTGGATATTGGACTAGGGATCTTCCTCGATCTTGACATAGCGGATGCAGAATCCTTCGTTGATAAGATTCTCACAAGTTCAAGCTCACGACTTGAGTTTTTGTCAAATAAACTCTCTTAAGTGTTGTGCGATTCATCCGGCTCTTCTCCTTCGTCTTCTTCGTCTTTTTCCTCGATAACGCCATTTTCAGCCGCATGTCTACGCCTAGCGCTCTCTTTGAGTCCTTCCCACCTACTTCTCAATCTTCCATTTTGAATTTTGAGCTTTTCATTCTCAGATTGAAGAGTTTCCATTTCTTCTTCCATTTCTTTGATCCTTTTTTGCTCTCGCGCGCGCACCTCCGCTCGCAGCTTATTAAGATTGGATTTTAGCGTCTCTTTAGTTCGTTTCAAATTGCTGTCATAGGTTGCAATCACTTCTGTCAAGTCATTAATGACGGTCCGATAATAAGCAATATCTGTTGGCGAAGCTGAAGAAGCGTTATCGGGCATTAGTGTTGTGGAACCGATCGGCATCCCACTGGGAACAATGTAGAAACTTTCTGCGCTAGAAGCGCCATTTGCACCAGCGCCTGTTGAGACTGTATTAGGAATACTTAATCCAGTGAGATTTACCTTGGTCCCTCTTTGTAAGCGCGTCAGCGCGGCCTCAAAACCACTATAGAATTTATTAAACGGATCGTCCTCGCCGATTGCTGCGCTATTGCTATTGCTCGTGCTCGTAGACTTGCGTCGAATTGATACATATGCTCCATCTACATCAGCCAGAATACCTCTAGCAGACGCTAAAGAGTTAGTCAAATGTGGTGGTGGGGGACGCTTTCGTCCAAATTCTGGATCAAGATCAAGGTGACGTTGAAGGTCGTCAGCTAAGCGAGCGTACTTTCTTTGGAGAATGTCCAAGGTTTTGATCGCCTGTTAAATCTCTTAGCATCATATAAAGCCACATCATTACAAAACCTAAGACAGGAAATCGAGGATTTAAAAGAAAATTACCTGCGGATCAGTGGTGCTTGCCTTCGTAGCTTCAAACTCGGTAGAGGAATCCTTATATAACGATATCGCATTAGACACGTCACCTCGCAGCACGGCTTTGTCGGCTTGCTTTGCTCGCAAATGAGCCTAAACATTAGCAAGGACTAATTTGACTTAAAAAACATCGACTTGATACCTTGCTGATATGTGAATCTTCCATAGGGAAACGCTGACCGGAGTACTTCCTATCAAGTGATCCATCGGGCCTAAAATCTCGAAATTGGGATCATGATGAACCGGGTAACTAGAGTGCACACGCACTTTGCAAAGGCGAACCTTTTTCTGCCTTTAAAAAGAACCAAGCTTATTAGAAGTGGAAATGCACGAGAATACTGAAATTGTTAGTACACGTTCAATTTATCAGCTTTGCATTGATTTCTGCTCTGTGTAATTGTAATTTGGCCAAGAATAGAAAACATATCGGTTTACTGCGAAGCAGTCATCGAGAACTGCTTGAGCTAAGAATCAAATGAGTATCACCAGCTGGGATCACCTCAGCGATGAGATTGTCAAGTCGTGGAATGAGGATGCGTTTGATGCCTCGTATGTATTGCACTAGCTTATACTCGCTGAATACAACTGATCAAAAATAGGCTTGATTTATTACGTGGCATGCTAACGGATCGAAAGATGCAAGATGTAGCTGTTTTCCTTTATGAAGTAATCCTGTCAGCCGTGAAATCAAGGACAACAGTTTCAGTAACGGTGAACTTCCTGAAGCTTGTGCTCCAGCTGGATTCTAATGATCTGAACTTAGCGTCGCTAATTCTTGATACGGTAGAGTTCTTTCCTTCATCTGTTCTGCTTAATGAGCTGCTCAAAGGTCTACCTATCGACGTTCCACTTCAGAGGTTTCAGCTTGAACCATCTCTTCTTACATCAATCGGATTAGTGGACTCTATGTTTGAAAAGCGAATAATTCGTACAAAGACCAATCTAACTTTTCGCCAAAAGAGATTCAACCTTTTAAGGGAAGAATCCGAAGGGTATTCAAAATTGATTGTGGAGGTCCATACTGCATCGTATGCGACCAATAATCTCGCAATAGTTGACGAAACAATGAATAATTTGATCTCGATTATCGGCTATTTCCACTTAGATCCAAACAGGGCATTGGATGCTATTCTAGATATAATGTCTGTGAATTTGGTCGCTCAATCTCAATTCTACATCGCGCTATTGAAGATATCGCCGTGGTGGCCAGCAGTAACTTCTCCGTGTGATTCAGTTGAAGGTATAGCAATTGGAGGGAATCACCTCGCCGCAACGCTTTTAGGCTTCAAATTGCGGACATACACGGAGCTCAAAGAGGCGCCTCCAGATAGTTTTCTGATGATGGTTGCCGTTCTAATTAGAGAAGGGTTTGTTTGTCTTGCCGATATTTATCCGCATCTTAGTCCGACAGATGAGGAAGTGGAAGAAGAACGTGAAAAATGGCGAATAGACTTGGAGGATAAGGCGTTCTACGTCACGGCGTCTGCCCTTGCACTAGCTGGGCCTTTGGCTGATGATACCTCTTATCCGGCATCGTCAACTTCAGTATCAGCTTCCATAGCCACAGATAAAACGACTCAGGATGAACCAAAGAAAGAAGCCAAGCTGCCGCTTCAGAAAGTGACGCTTCTCACGGATTTACTGGCTGTCGGTGCAGTTGGTCCTGCGCTGTACATGCTCTCCAAATTCCCATTCCTCTCTGGCCCTTATCCGGAGATCGCAGATATGATACACAGAATCACTCGGCATGCTCTTGATCCATTCTATGCAACTATACGTCCATTTTCAGTGACGAATCAGGATGTTGTAAGTAATCAGCGTAAGTTGCCTTCTGATATGTCCAAATCATCTACGCTTGTTCCTCCTCGACAACCGAGTTCACGAAGAGTTCTTTGGCCATTGAAGAAGGCTGATCAGGCAGATATTGCCTACAGGTTTTTTTACGAGTCCTGGTCCTCTGGAATTGAACCAATCACCAATATATCACAGTTGGTGGAGCATTCAGACCTGATTTTGCGATTTTCTGGAACTCAGGTTCATAGAGATGCTATACTGCTTACGAAGTTGACTAGAATTGTCACACATTATATCAGAGCCGTGGAAAAGAATGACCAGAAGGAGTCTGAGGTGGATGGTTCTAACAACGAATGCGATAAGGATTTCTGGCTCGCATATTTTCGAACCTATATTTTTCCGTGTCTGTCGCTTATTGAGTGTAATCCAGGCTTCACACATGAAATTTCGCAATTGATATTTTGTTTTTCCTACCCGGTGAGATATTCTCTTTATGGCGAATGGTATACCATTCTCCTGCGAAATCAGCCAGATCTAAAGATGGCTGCATCCAAGGCTGACAAAGAAACAAAAAATGTCTTAAAACGACTTTCCAAGACGAATGTCAAGGAAATGATGCGACAATTGGCTAAAATATCTTATGGGAATCCCCTGACAACTTTTATGGCCCTTGTCAGTCAAGTAGAAAGCTACGATAACCTCAGCGAATTGGTTATAGACGCCGCTCGATATTTTACTCAGATGGGCTGGGACATATTACCTTTTGTAATAATAATGCAGCTCACTTCTGGGAGAGCCACCGTGCAGGGCGATGGTATGACGGAAAGAAAATGGTTACAGTGTAAGTTTGTGTGAATGACCTCGGTAATTCTCGCTGACAATAATAGCTTTGGCTTCATTTAATGCCAAGTTGTGCCGACAGTACCACTTGATGGATCCCACGCCACTTCTGCATTATCTACAAAGACAACTTTATAAGTCCAATTCCTCTGATATTGCAATTCTGCAGCAACTTATTTCAGAAATGGCTGGTATAGTTCCATTTACAAACTTAAATGATTCTCAACTAGAAGGACTCAGCTGTGGTCCTACTCTCCGTCAAGAAGTTTTGTCTTCTATCGATGACAGAAGACACACATCTATTGAAAGTGGAAACCGTCTGTTGCAATGTCTCATATCGCAAAATATGGTTACGGAACTTCTTGTCCTTCTTGCGCACCAATATCGCTCTGCTGTGTTTACTATACCAGAATATGCCGCTCACGTCAAAATTCTCGGTTTACGATACGATGATCTAGCTGTTATCCTTAGTCAGTACATTGAGATGTTGAATTTTTTCCTTCTCTCAAGTCCTGATGGAAAGAGCAAATTCGATACCCTAGTCATGAGCATTCCTGATTTATGCAACGACTACGGGGTTGATCCTGTCGTAGCATTCTATCTATGGCGTGAAAAAATAGGCACAGACATTCGTGAGTTTGATGACAACTTGTGGAAAGAAAACGCAGCGAAAAAGGTCAAGGCCGAAGTGGAGAAAAGTAGATTAGAGATGGAGTCGGGAAACGCCAATACTGTTGATGCGAAAGTGTCCTCGAAACAAAAAGAGAACGGACGAGAAGACGACATAGAAAATCAGGAACAGAACGGAAACTCCCAAGTAAAATTGGAAAGCTCATTTACGGTGTCCGAAACAAAAAGTGATGCTATGGAGGTGGACAATCCAGAAAAGTTGGAGGCCAAGATTGAAGATACTAGCGAACCTTCTTCAGTGTCTTTATCTGAGCAACAAGCCTCTATAAATGATATAGAGTTGAAAACAGAGAAGTCGGAAGATGTAGTTATGGAAAATGCTGATTCTGGAGACGAAGGTGAAGTCGACGAAAATGAAAAGAAAGAGAGGTCTGATGCAAAGAAGCAAAACGGAGAAGAGAAAAAGGAAGAAGATGCAGATAACGAAGATGAGGAAAGAGATGTCGAGTCGGCTTCTGAAGTACGTTACCTCTTATTATCACAGGTCACTTCGTCAAGTAGCTAACAAATTAGGTCGCGTGGCATCCATTATTGAAGAGCATAGTCGAGAATATTACTTCTGTTCTTCCACAAGACGAGTGGCTTTACTTAAACAAGGGCTTATATGTGACATTCTGGCAACTTTCTTTGTACGATATACAAATGCCAATGACTCGTTATCAGCAAGAACAGACGCGCCTTCGCGATGCGCTGAGTTCTTTGGATGCGGATAATACGCAGAATGGTCTCCGACGTCGTAAGACCGAACGTGAGAGGATATTAAAAATAATTACACGTTTGCAAGGAGAAAGTCGTAGACAAATGGCACATTACGAGCATACACGGCATCGATTACGTTCGGAAAAAGATTTTTGGTTTCATATCGACTCTTCTCAAGGAGACGCAATTACGAATTCTTTGGCTGATACAGGAGCCATTACCCCCGAAACACCATCCGCTGAGGCTTTATATAACAAAGGGAAAGAAATTAGGCAGTTACAGAGCCAGAAATTCATTATCAACTGTATATTACCAAGAGCGATGTATTCACCAGTTGACGCATTATTTTGCGCACGGTTTATCAAGCTGACTCATTCTTACGGTACACGAAATTTTTCTACTCTGACGTTTTTTGAGAAACTACTTGCCGATGGGCAGTTGTTTGCTACTTTTGCAAGTTGTACTCCATCTGAGGCAGACAATCTTGGAAAGTTTTTGTGTGAGATCTACGGAGAACTAAATCGATGGAGACGCGACCTCAAGGTATATACGCGAGATGGTCTAGGTCGGCGAGAGATTCGTGGAGAAGTTTCTTATCTGCCGGGATTGTCTCTCAAATTCGATGCTCCAAGCAGTAAAGCTTCTAATGAAAATGAGAAAGACGGCACACCAAAGGAACCGAACTTCTTGTTGATGGAATATGACGACTTTCGAAGAGTGCTATTTAAATGGCATAACCGTCTTAGACAGGCTATATCTGATTGTCTGGAAAGTATGGATTACATGCATCGCCGAAATGTTATTATCATCCTAAAAAACTTGTCGAAGGTGTTCCCACTTGTGCGAACTCATGGTAAATCCATAACTGATAAGGTCGACCAAATTTCTAAGAACGAGGTCAGAGAAGATTTGAAATTGGCTGCAACAACGTTATTGGGAATATTGAAGAGGCAGTCATCGCATTGGATTGACTTAAATACTTTCCAGGCGCCATCGGATAGTAATCCGAAGCAGCCATCTCGGAGTGCAACCCCTAATCAAAAGGACGCAGTAACGAAAGAATCAAAGGACGTAGGAGTAGCTTCCCGAAGTGATAATGCTTTGGAAGCCACAAAACCTGCTCCTGCAACAAGTGATTCAGCATCTACGCAATCTGTGACAGGTTTGAATCCAAATGCGCCGGAATTTCCGATGCCTAAGTCTCAATATGAAGGTGCTCAGAGGCAAGAATCTTTAGTTAATACTGAGGAAACAGTCAAAAAGCAGTTTGACGATCCAACTCCCGAAAATGGGTCAGTTCAGGTTCAGCGTGGCCCAGATACATCTGTTCAGGGATTACAAAGGACTCCCTCACAATCTGGAGCACGAATGCCGTTGCCGCCTCAAAGAGTACCTAGTAGTGGCACTCCGAGCAGTCCATCTGACAAACCAAGGCGACAACCTTTGCCTCCGCAGCAGTTTGCTGCCTCAATGCACGAAGCTCAGCAGCAGCAAAAGCCGCAAGCACAAGTGCAGGGTCATCAGCAGCAGCCTTTGCAACATCCATCACAGCAACAGCAAAATCAGCCTGCGAACAATGACTCATCACAAAATTTACGGCATGAAGCTGATAATTATAATGGAAGACACGGCGGTCGATCGGGGAACCTGAGAGACGGCAGATTTCCTCGAGATCAAGGTCGACTGCCAACTTCTGGGAGTGCATCAAGGGGCACACAAGGCGTGCAAGGCGGATATCAAAATGGAGGCCCGAATCCAAATGTGCCGCCACGAGGACCTAGATCAATGGGAGGCCATGACGGCAATCTACTAGCGGCCTCGGGAGGTCCTGGAGGCCAGCAGGTCCACACTACTGTACCGCCACAGTTTAATACGCCAATGAACAGCAACGCAGTGCCGATTCCCGCGAACCAGATGCGTATCCCATCTCAACCTTCTCAAGGAATGCAGCAGCAAGGCGGGCATCGATTCCAAGTGTCGTCACAGTCATCTCCATTAGGCTCTGCTCGCTTGTCTCGACCACCAGTGGCACCTCACGACTCGTTCAATAGAGGTGGGCAGATGAGCAGTAATGCAGTGCCGATTCCTCCTAATCAGGTGCGCTATTCTCCCCAACAGCGATATGGGCAAGGGCCTGGCCAAGGCCAGCAACAACGCGAACAACAGCAGCAGAAACCCTCGGCAGCAATCCCGCGTCAGCAACAGCAACAGAAACAGCAAGCCGTCGCCCATTCGGAGCCGTTACCTGTGGATCCGGACCAGGTGCACGCTGATCAAAGTGAACTTGCGGAAAATAGCTCCGGCTCACGAGAAATTGATCGAGATCACAGAGAGCGGCATATGAAGGCTATCCAGGCTACGATTTCAGATGGCTTCTCCGAAAAAGAACGGGAAAAAGAGAGGGAGAGAGATCGAGAACGAGACAGGAAGGTTATGCCATCTCACAGAAGTGGTGGCCACCATCACAGTGGCAGAGGGAATCGCGAAAAGGAGAAAGAAAAGGAGAGAGACAGGTTTAGTAGAGAAAGTGACCGAAGACGAGAAAAGGAGAGGGACCGAGACAACAACAAGCGGGACAGAAAGGATAAAGACCGAGAGAGAGAAAAGGACAGAGGTCGAGGTGAGAAAGATAGAAAGGAGAGAGAAGAGAGCGACAGAGCCAACGACAGAAACAACCGCAAGCGCGAGAGAAGCGGCAGCATTGGTGACAAGTCTTCTGAGGATAAACGACGACGAACCGCGAAGCAAGCGTCTTTATGAGCATATTTGTAAATATGCATGTGATCCTGCATGCAGATGTATCAATATATCCTGAACAGGCTATTCTTTCTCCATCGTGAATTTGAAGTATTCCAAAAATTGGTACTCCTACAATATAATTATATATACAGTGGATAGATGGCGTGCAGCAGCTGTCCAGGCGATAAAAACTGATCTGCCATCTCCTCTCGAGCACTATTGTGATCGCTCATGTGCAGCTCAAGAAAAATGATATCACAAAACCTATCGTTCTTAGAATTTTATCAAAGTTAGGTAGTGGTTATCAAACCAATTTGGCAATGGGTCGATATCAATCTGTCAATCGATCGGTGCTTGCTAAATAATAATTAATATCTGATTCCTATAAACCTCAGCAATATATATGACGGCATAGACTTTAAAAAACCACTGAATAATCAGCTATGCAAATCATGCAATTTAACTAGGAGCATCCATCTTACTCCATGAAAACTATTCAGCGTCGTGCCTGCTCTGCATTTCACTCAGGCTTTCGGGGTTCGCGATTTTCGAGGCTACTACTATCGAACTTTACGCACGATCTATAATGATAGTCGTGATTTTAGTAAAGTTTATGTCATAACAATAACGAACGGCTGAAGAATAATGTGACTCTTATACAATATATGTGATTGTGCCATGGTATCTGGAAATGGTTAGGTCAAATCTGGCTAATCCGAGGCACCATTAAAAATCTCAAACGCTCCATCGTATTTTGTATAGTTATCGTCATTGCCATTCAATGCCCTTCTTCCCCATCGACCCCATCGGCCCTTCAACAAACAACGCTTGTATGTTTTTCTGGTCGCTACTATCAACATACATTCCACTATAGAAAACAAATTGTTCTTGTTATTTGCTCGCTTCATTGTCCGTTGTAGCATTGTTCTTTCTTTTCAGACCTTGCAGTTTTTCTGTATTCGCGATCAAGGGTCCAGCGATTGACTATACTTTTGGATCGTACAGATCACATCTTCTGCTGGTCTTTGGATGAATAGTGATGTTTCCCGTGACGACCCCTTCTTCTCCCTACAATCTTCCGTTTTACGTGAACGCGGATTCGCATGTCGTGACTGTTGAACAGCGTAACGCACACGACTCGGCTTACTTCTCGCTTCATCCGCAGCAGTATCAGGGTTTCCAGTATTCACAAGGAGCACAAGGACAAGTGAATTTGGTCGATGGGAGCAACCCGGCCGGTACAATGAATGCATATAATTTAAATTCTGCACCGGAGTCGAATCATCTATTGCTTCAGCAGTCTCTCAATCAGCATCTGCGGCAAATAAAGCCTAACATGCATCAGCGACAACATGTAGAAGATCATCCTCGTCCGCATCTACATCAGCATCGGTTCGACAATAATATGCACTATTGGAAAGATAGCAATTTCGTGGGCGGGCAATGGGGTCCTATAATGTCAATTCCAAATTCTAGCGCCGATTTATCTACTCTAAACGATCACCTAGGATCTGGTACGGGCTTGCCGGCAGAAGTAACTTTAAGCGAAAGTGATATGCCATCGCAAGGGAATTCTGTCCCAGACTCGTTTAGACGAAATTTTCCATTAACGCCGGCAAATATTGGATCTCTGTATCACCAGTATGGACAACTGTCTTCGATAAGTAGCTCCCAAGCAGCTTCTCCTCTGTATTCCCAAGATAGTGGAAGTTTTACTCCGGCAATGCAGATCGAAAGCATACCACAGCATTCCGTCTCATCACAATATCTCTACCATCTAGGAAACACTATGCAGCATCACCTTCCTGATGCAATGACGAATTTGGACACGGTGATGAACTCGAATAGAAGTCGTAACATTAACAGGCTTGAAGGTCTAGAGTACTCTGCTTTTGAGCAGCAGCTGAACTTAATTAAGAGTACATCTAGTCCAAATAATCTCAGCAGTGCTCACACATCGGTTCAGTCTACGCAGTTAATAGAGTCTCAACCTCTGAATAGTCAGACTAATATGATCGGATCAATTCCCAATAGTGGCAGCATGGCTGCTACGCCTACTCTCTATTCGCCGATGGTCACAAACAATAACACTCTTTCCAAGAGTGTTCCGCCTTCGCCCTCCTCTAATGTACAAAATTCTCAGTATCCGATAATACGATCTTCTGCGCCAAACACATCCCTGCTACCGCTGAAAAACCTTCCAGATCAAGTTTTGAAAAGGCACCAACAGCCACAGTCGCAAGTACAATCGCAATCGCAGCTTAGAAAGATAGAAGTCAAGCCAAAGATATCAAAGGATGAAATTAAGCAGGAAAGAAAAATCCAACTGATAGAGAAACAGCAGCGGACTAAGAAGCAGCAGAAGAAAATTCTCCGAGAGCAAAAGCGTGCTGAGGAGCAGCTGAAAATGCGAGAAATTAGAAATGCACTTGCGGGAAAGGAAGTAGAGCATTCTCAACACAATAACTTCGATCACGCTGGTGACCGGACGCAAGATGCATCAAACTACGAAAAAACAACGGAAGACATGAAGAGCTTAAAAAATTTGGTCTCAAATGAAATAGTGTCTGATCTTCAGTTCGGACACAAGAAAAAAATTTATGATGTATTCGGTGAGTTCTATCTTGTCATATTGTCACTCTTCTTTCCTAACTATGTAGACGATGATAAACAATCCCACTTGCCGTCTTCTCCGAGAGATATGCCGTCATTAAACAGAATTCAGACAACGGTTGCCCCTGCAGAATATTCTAAGCAATCGCATGTTGCTTCTCCAGCAGGATTTAATGCAACTGCACACGTAGCTACACAGTCAACAGTAGCAGCCGATTTAACATCTATTCAGCGTTATCAGCCCTTACAGTCCTCACCAGAACACGATACTGTGTCTCAAGGTGGCTCAATTAGAACGAACCGTAGCACCTTTAGCAGTTTCCAGGTCACACCACCAGGCAAGACGCCGCTCAAGGAAAGCTTCTTGCCAGCGACTGCTGCGACTAAGGGACCGAAAGTAGCTAAAAAAGCGAAGGCGCCAAGAAAAGAAGCGAAGTTGAAGAGCAGTCTGACTGCGGTGAAAGATGAATCGGCGATCAGAAACGAGATGTCAACGATGACTGACGTCTTCAACTTTGCCATGTCCCCAGCAGCAACGCAAACATCGACATTTACTCAGCCGCATGGGCCAGCGATGGTTCCGAAAGAGTCGCATAGGCTAACGCAAATTCAGAAGCAAGCACACGTTATGTCGCCAGCGGATGTTGTACCTTCTCCGAATTCGCAATTACCGATTTCTTCCAAGAAAAAAAATAGGAACGCTGCGATGGTGTCACCAAACAGGAAAGTAGCAGGATTTCCAATTGTGAGCTCGAAAGCAATAACAAAGGCGAGTGCACCAGCGCGTCCACGAAAACTTTCTTCGGCACTTCCTCTCAAGGCAAATATTACGGGGAAAGACAAGCTTCCAGACTTAACCCATATATCACAAGAGCGAAGCAAAGGTGATGACGTCGGCGGTGGTGCGAGCGCCAATAGTGGAAGTGCTGATTTCGTCTCCGATAGCGGGTCGCTTACGAACTCTCTAGGTCTATTTACAGAATCGGAGATGTCGAGTGTTTCCATCCCCTATAGTACTGATTCCACAACTAATAGCGTATCCGATGATGGCATGGATGACATCCTTGGGCAAGTGAGCGAATGGGGAAAAGCTCTTATGTGGAATATGGACGAGGAGGCGTGGCGATTAGGTGTTGAGTAGGCTTTTTAATCCTTTGTATAATTCAATAGTTTGATTTTTTGTTCTTTCTACTCCATTCTATGCAGAGATTGATATATAGATACTATTGGTATAGTTTTCTCGGGATTTTTCTGTTTCTTTTCATTCTTATTCTACTCTTTGGTCAAGTTACTGCGTATTGTGATCTCGGATATAGACAAGGTTTTCTGATTTAATGTGCTGCTACATAACTTTGTATTATCTATGGTGATATGTATATCTATGGTGATATGTATATCTATGGTAATTGGAAATAAATTGGTATATTTCTTATTTCCCTCTCGCATTACCACATAATGTTATAAGTAATACACAATGGTAATAATGTTCTGAGATTTAACTAGAACTGAACGTTACTTACTGTCGCGCCGATACCTATTTTGGTCAAAGTAATATTTGGTATCCGGGTAATTATATACTTTCCTTACCAGCCAATCAACAAATAAGGAATTATACTCCGAGTATTTCTTCCAATTCTCGACTCGAACTTCAAAAAATTAGCGAGGCTGCGAGACGTAATCGAAACTCGGCGAAAGAAATTGTTTGATAAATATAACACCTTAAGAACGAGGTATTACTCTAGCTTCACGTGGGCTCCAGAATCCTCGCTTGGTTCGGAGTTTCTCAGATCTTATCGACCTCTTTGACTTCTTCAAACAGTAAGCCCCGGGCTGCAGACAAAAGACGCATAATAGTATAGGGTCAAACGCTCTTATTAGGCAGCATATATACGATCAATTGATATTTAAAATTTACTTGCACCATGTTCCGACAGACTATGAACCGCACAAATGGCCTCTTGGGCATTGGATTGCGACAGATGCCGCGATCGACGTTTCGTCTGCCAACCGTTCTTTCCGGCCAGCAGTCGGCCTCGTTCTGGGGCGAGGCTTCAACTGGTAAAAGGAGTGAGTGGGCGGAGGATGTAAAGCCTCTGCCAACCGATTATCCACTACCATCGGAGCGCAAACCTCAGAATGGAATAGACTACGCTCTGACGACTATGGATGCCATCGCCAACTGGGCCAGACAGGGGTCTTTCTGGCCAATGACTTTCGGATTGGCATGCTGTGCTGGTATGTGTCTCAATGATAGATAGTTTTGTCTTTATCGATGATGCTACTATAACATCGGTACTAACCAATGATTCAGTGGAGATGATGCATTTGTCTGGTCCTCGATACGATCAGGATCGTGTTGGTATCATTTTTCGTGCATCGCCTAGACAGTCAGATATTATGATTGTTGCTGGTACTTTGACAAATAAGGTATAGTAATATTCTTTGCGATTGACTGATCTGAAGTTGGTGGGTATTAACATATTTTTTAGATGGCTCCTGCACTACGGCAAGTATATGATCAGATGCCTGAACCTCGATGGGTCATCTCTATGGGTTCCTGCGCGAACGGAGGAGGCTACTATCACTATTCTTATTCTGTAGTTCGAGGTTGTGACCGGATTGTTCCCGTCGATGTCTATGTCCCAGGATGCCCTCCTACTAGTGAGGCCCTGATGTACGGTGTTCTACAGCTGCAGAAGAAGATGCGAAACCAGAAAATTACTAGATTGTGGTACCGAAGCAAGTAATGACGTATAGGAAGAAATGGTGGTCATTTTTAGCAGAATATGATTTTAGTGATCATTCAAAGGAAGTGTTTGCTGTGATCGTTTCTTAAGTGATGGATATCTACATAAGAACATATTACAGTTTGTAATATGTATTTATAGTAGTTATTGCAATATTTTCTCATATTTTGAAATGTATTGGCTCCTTGGAATAAGCATATTGTTGTCCGGACCGTTAGTTCTTTTCCTTCCTATTATTTCTAAAGCCTATTTGGTTGTTGCCGAGGTTTTCAATCGTTTGTAATTCTTTGCCATTCATAGCATATAACACTACAAATTGTTTTATAAGGGTTCGAAACTTCAAGTGAAATTCCTTAAAGCATTTTCCAAAGCGCAAATTTGGAAGTAGAAGACAGAAGATCCAATCGAACTTGCAAAAGCAATTGTGTCAAGAGTGAATTTATATCTATTGCAGTATACTCAAATGTAAGAAAAGTACCAGTATTCCCAATAAGAAAGATATAGATATCTCATAGGAAAAAGGAAAAAAGAAAGAGGAAAAAGGACGAGAACCTGAGGGCAGCAAAGCTACTGGTTAGCGAAATGCTAGGTCTAAATCATCTTGTCCTTTTGTTTCTACTAATTTCGTTTCCGCACATTATTTTCCTTGTACACTGAGGTAATAAGCATCTCTCTAACCGTATCCGAATCTTTTATTGCAGAAGTTCTCTATTTCTTGTGAACGTCAGCTCCTGGTCCCCATACCTGCTCTCCTCGTCGTTTTCCGGCAAAATCAACCTTGCCCTATACAAAAAGGTCAACTATATTCAGTGATACAAAAACCACGAAACCAAACATCTATTTATGTACCTCAACCTTGTATGCGCCCCAAAGTGCGACAGCAGGAATTGCAACCAAAAATATCAAACTGTGTCTCGCCGTCTTTCTCGTCCATCTGAAGTATTTATCATATCCTTCTCGCAGCTCTGCAAGAATGCTGTCAGTTAATTATCTTTTGAATGCTCGAATCTGGTAACCTCAAGTCACTCTCCCGTCAATTGAGTCCATCAACTGACAGGTTTACGGAGACAAAAAGAGTATTCACTAGATCAAGGATTGCAACAGTCAAGCTTACCAAAATGCTTCTCGATAGCGGTGTCCCTAATCAGAGCTACATAATTAAAGCATATCGTCAGCTTTCATATCATTAGAAATCGCGACATCTAAGCGATTGCAAGACTTTTGCATGAACTTCTATTAAGCACGTCAGACAGATACTTCGAAAACTTACGTTCAGTTCCATGGCTTCCGGCCATTTTTTTAAAATTGGGAAGTAATAATCAAGTTGAGACTTGAGCAATTCAGTGACTTAAGATGATCCAGCTGCAAAAGTTGCGTCAACAGCTTCTACGTGATTGACTGATGATGACTGTCACGAAAATGAAGTAAAATTCACTTCCGACTTGGAAATCCAGTTTTGTGTTTCTGACGAATGGAATGATTCCTCGAAACTTCCTCACACGAACACATTAGCATATCTGTCAAATTGAACTCGTATTAAAGACATAAATGTAACACAAATAATGCTATAAAGCATTATCCTCCACGTGAATTTCTATGTATGCCTTAAATATCACAACGTTTCTGCCGATATAAGGAATAGCTCAAAAATTTCGGGCAACTCGAGGACCGAAAAAATATGACTTTTTTGGTAAGCAGATGTGACCTAAGCTTCATGAATGTCGAACCATTTATATATAGGCCTAAGCTGCGGTCACTTCCGATTTCGACTCTTGGACATGCGAATGGGAATGCTATTCTAAAAGAAGAAATGATACTAAGTCGAGCGATCAAAAAGAAAGTCTCAAAAAGACAATAATTCACTTTAGTTGACCTGGGAATAAGACAAACTAGCTTGCAATTGTGCTGGACCCGCTTGTTTTAAATCCAGAAACCGGTTCTTGCGCTACACTTTTCGTGACAAGATCGTCTCCGCTGAGGTCTGAAATGGCTTTGAGCTCATAGATTTAGGCAGTAAATATAATATTCATATACCTAATACGTATATACGGCTTATCTGTTAAAATAAGCTTAAGTACGCTGTCACGTATTCGTGTCATTTAAGCTTACGAAAACACCATCCAATGAAAGATCTTTGCACTCACCAGATGGGGGCAAGCTTACAAATTTGCTCTAAACAATTTTACATTTATCTTTCCCCTGCGGAGACTAATGATGGTTATCTTGCAGCACAATTGTAACATTTGCGAGATGTTGGAAGGTTCGACAATTGCAACATACAAAACTTCGAACCATTTCATTCTTGATAGTGCAGAGAACAGCCCCGCATCGTCCACTTCGATCTTTTAGTCGTAAAGCGAGTCCCTACAGCGTAGATGACCGTTGTAAACGACTGGTTAATTGAGTATAACAACTGGTTGTGGAAATAAGTAAGATTGCCCCATTAGTGTGCCATATATGTGGATCTGATCAAATTTTAGTCGGTACAATTCCGTAAGTAGTTTGTTACATATTATTATCATCGTCATTTAAAGAAGGGTCCCATTTCAATACAATCTCGTTTATCGCATCTTCTTTGTCTCCCTATTATATTTAAATACTTTGATTATAGCTGTCACTCAATCACTTGATAGTTCATATTCAGTTCTTCAATCTTATTTCAGGATCATTTTTAAAAAACAGAAGGCATGCCTGAACGAACTGTCAATTCCCCAAAGGTTTGGACCACCCTCTTGACGAACACCAAGTACCTCCCTGGTCTTCTAGCATTAGAATACTCTCTGCGCAAATCTGGATCAAAGTATCCTTTTCTCACGCTGTACACTAGCACGCTTGAGCCCGAAGGACTTGAAGCGCTTGATAAGCGAGGAATTCCTAGACAGGAGATTCCGTATCTACTCCCTAAGGTTCACAAGGATTATGGCGTGGAAGTTCGATTCTATGACTGCTGGTCCAAACTGCAGCCATTCAGTTTGGTAGAATACGAACGTGTCGTGCAATTGGATTCTGACATGATCGTTATGCAGAACATGGATGAATTGATGGAGATGGAGCTGAACGATACCGATAGAATCTTCGCTGCTTCGCATGCTTGTTGCTGCAATCCTTTCAAGAGACCTAATTATCCTAAGAATTGGTAAAACTATTTGCTACGCTGATAGTTCCGTTATTCTCTCATAGTCACTGTATGCTAATATTTGCTATTTAAGGATTCCCGAGAACTGCGCATATACTTATCAACACAACGACTCCGAATATGCCCAATTGCATGGCGCTCCCACCAGCACTGGCCTTGCCATCTGTAATGGGGGTCTTCAGGTTGTCAACCCATCAATGAAAACTTATAATAAAATTGTGGAAGCGATGTCCAAGCCAGACTTGACTGAAAACTACGAGTTTGCTGATCAATCTCTTTTGTCTGATGTCTTCAAGGATTCCTGGGTTCCTCTTTCCTACAAATATAACGCTCTTAAAACGTTGCGAGATATTCATCAGGAAGTCTGGAAGGACGAGAATGTGAAGAACGTTCACTACATTATCACTCCTAAGCCCTGGGATCTTAGGGATGATAACAACGAGCTGTTCAAATGGTGGTGGAAGATTAATGATGAGCGTCACGCCATAGAGAAGGAAACCAATCTTTATGATGGATTTTAAATCTTTGTCTAACTAGGTTGTCGTTCTCATATTATCAAATTTTCTTTAACAATGTAAGACTATAAGAGTCTCGGAACAACCTTGAGTATGTTTCGCCTTATTTGTTTCAAAATTCGGCATGTAAATTTATCGCTGAACCTTTTTTGGTAGTAAAAGTTACTTTAGAATATCTATAGTTCAGTTCTGGTAGGTCTCATAGGCTTAATGATTTTCTTTTACAGAATAGTAGTCAATGTCATTTGTATAATTTAAGTATAATCAACCATGTGAGCAGATTCCAACTGAAAGAATTCTTGAAGAGACGTATTTTCGGTTGAATCAATAGATAGATCCAAAGAGATAATATATCTGAAATATCCTGTTACGTTTCTATCCAAATAATAAATACAAAGATATTAGATATGATCACGCTTGCAATCGATGGGTGATGGATGGTCACCGTGCGGCACATATTGCTTGCTTTGTAACATAACATACTACCATTTAGCAATGATGCTTGCCGCGTTCTTCACATTTTCCAGTTCACGTGCGCTTCTGAATTCTGCGTCGACGTCTACGCCTGTCTCAATCTCATTTGCTCCTACAATGACTGCAGTCATTCTTTCTACATAGATATCTCGCTCATCGAAATTTTCTGATTGTGTGTTGGCGCTCGCTTTGTTTAGTTGAGAATCCACAGAAAGCTGCTGTATCTTGCTATACTTCTTTTGAATCTCATCTAGCTGAGATACAAAATAGCGTACTGTCTCGTCCATAGGCGAGACTCCAGACGTCTCGGTCAAAAATGTGACTCCTTCAGAATAGACTCGAAGCAAAGACAGTAGATTTCTGTTCTGTTCGACTTGCGTCTGAAGTTTCTTGTTGACATAATGTGATGCTTGTAGTGACTTCCGTAAATTTAGGAGTCGAGAATCTAAATGGCTAAAAGATGAGCCTGAAAAATCAATGGCCTACGACTCTGTTAGCTATTTAAAAGGTTTAGGTCTTGGGCTTCTGCTTTAGGCAAAAAAGCTAATCAACAGGCAGTAACCTTGTGGTGAACTAGCCGAAACCATCCATCGGCTATTTCGTTAGGTATGGCTAGCACATTCCGCAGGACATACAGCTCAAATCTCAAAGAAAATATTAACTCATCATCGCAATTTTGGAGTCTGGATCGACATATTCGGTTCAGAACAGAAAGTTTACCTATCGAAGTTTCTATCCACTGCGTCTTCAAGCAGACTCTCTAGCTTCGCAGTTCCAAGCTCTATTTCATCATCCGGGATACCCTGACAAGGGGGTTCAGTCTGTAGGAACGTCTCTATTGCAGCTGTGCATTTATACAGAATGCTGTTAACGGCGTTTATGATATCGTCTAGAATAGCAATCGGAGGGTAATTAAGATGCTCTGTCAAAAGGGCGGTAGTAGCAGAAGTTGGTACTGGCATGAAGATGTTCCGTTGGCTTTCGATGTCTTCTTCTTGTAAAGACTTCTCGAATATTGGGGCTTAAATAAAAAGAATGGTAATCCGAAATCGAGTTGAGATAAAAGTTCGAGGTCACAAGAGCGAGCTGTCTGGAAGGATGCAATTTGTTTACGCGTCGCAGCGCGACGGTCTCTATGGCAACTGCAATCGGGTTTGTGAAGCCTAGGGCTATATACAAAACAGTCACAGTAAATTGTTCCAAATAGGGCATAGTAATTTCAACACATTTAGACCGCGCAAGCTGGGCTACACTAGAAATTTACGTAGCTTAATAACCGAGACAATTTTTTATTTTTTTTATCCATTTTCAACATTAACGGACTGAGCAGTACAAGATCTTTCTGTCGACGAAGTCCATATAAAAACTTATATATCTACGTAAAATATTTTAAAGATCGTCAAGATGGTATTGATAATTGATTTTGTTAAATGATAAGATTCGCAAAAGTAGTACTTCGAATGCCTTTTGGCTAACTGATTTAGTCTGACACGGAGGAAGTCATTGGTGCTGAGGAGATTGAAGTCGAAGTTGCGGCCGATGTTGCTACCTCTACGTCGATGTCGGTGGAAGATGCTTTGAAAGGAGTTTTGAAGCGGGCCTTGATCTATGATGGTCTTGCTCGTGGATTGCGTGAGGCTAGTAAGGCTCTTTCGAGGTACAAAATATTTTTATGATATTGTTGAACATCGATCTTTTTGATTGCATTAGATGAAATATGTTGGAATGTTGCTAATTATATGTCAGGGGAGAGGCTCATTTAGCTGTTCTCTGCGACTCGTGCGATGAAGAATCTTACGTCAAGCTGATCGAGGCTCTTTGTGCCGCTGCCGAACCTAAGATTCCTTTGATCAAGGTTTCTGACTCCAAGAAGTTGGGAGAGTGGGCCGGTCTCTGTGTTCTTGACAGAGAAGGGAACGCCAGAAAGGTTGTTGGATGTTCCTGTGTCGTGGTCCGCAACTGGGGTGAGGAGTCCACCGAGTTGTCTGTCCTCCTGGATTATTTCAACCAGCAGTAAATAGCTCTGCTCTGGAATATATATTGGGCCGTGTAACTTTATTATATGTAGAGTATGTGAAACTAAATTAACGTCACTTATTCAAGTGTAACTTTATTATATGTAGAGTATGTGAAACTAAATTAACGTCACTTATTCAAATATATTATACCTTCGCATCAATACAGATTCTGTTCTATAATGTAGATTTTTGAATAGTGATTTCACAGCTAATATACACGACGAGAGATACTCCAATGTCTTCTAATAATCAAAAATGAAATGAGTATCTATCTATATATGCATAATGTTATTCTTGGAAGAACTCAGTTCCCTGTTCCAGGTGCTGTGAGATCTTCTTTAACGTCACCCAATTTGAGCAAGCTTCCATCAATCGATATAGATTTCCCGGAAACCTCTACATTTTCTATTACGAATGTGACCTTGCTATCGACTTTTCGTCCTTTTTCATCTATCCAGGATCCAAGACTTCTACCTTGATAATCATCCTCTAATTGATCATCCATTCCATCGTCGACATTCTTGGTATCGCGTTCCTCAACACCCTGCTCATGTATCTCTTCGTCTAGTTCAAAACCAAAGTCATCATCTAGCTCATTTTCAATAAAGTTCCACTGAAGTGGAATCTTATCTCTAGATATGCTAGCATTGAACGCATCGAAAACCAGCAAGCCTATGTGACTAGGAGATTGTAAATTGATTCTGCCCAACAGAATATCACCTCGTCTGGGCATCCATACCAAAAATTCTACTTCAGCCCATGTAAATGCAAACGGAGATGCTTCCATCACCTTGGCCGGTCCATCTAGGGTCACATCCAAGCATGCTAGTATCATCCCACCGACAGGAGCAAAGTAAGTCATGATTAAAGGATCAATATGCTGTGCTCGGATTCCCTTGATAGGCCACAACGAATACATCGGCGCAATGGAAAGAAACATAGACGTCTTTATTCGAAAAAAGCAGTTTGTTGCAAGAGGACTGCCTAACGGGGACGATGGCGTTGCGTCTACAGGGAGTAGAGGAAGAGACGAAAGGACGGTTACTGACGATGAAGGCCGTCGACCAGAACCACTTTGTGAGTCTTGGCGGTCATATTTGCTTTGAGTTTGAGAGCCTATACCAGAGGATTCATGTTTTCGCTTTTTTGCTTTAATTGTGGGACTGTGCAATCCGATCATGCTTTTCGCGGTCTGAGAATTGACAGAAGTTATCCTCGGCCATACGTTTTTAAATTTTTTAAAAATTGCGTTGATTTTGAAGTGGTTTTTTTTTTCCTCTACGATAGTAAAATTGGGAGGATTAATGCTAAGAAGGGTAACTAACAGTTGCAAAAAAAATTTGTTACACTTAGAACAAGCCGTCGAAGAAACTGCTATGTTCACTTTTCCAGATTAAACAAATATAATATTTAATCTATCGACTGCAAAAAACTTTAGGCATTAGCGATGTCTGACGAGGTATGACAATAAGAAATATTGCAATTCTGATCTTTACTAATATCGTGGCCATAGATTGTTTGGCAGATCATAAATCAGAAGTTTTGCGCATATAAGATAAAGTAAGTTTCAACTCGAGAGGATAGATCTTTATCAAAAAGCCGTAATGCTAATAAATTAAGGACGTTGAAGGACCAGACATTCTGTCGAAATGAGTATAATGTAATGGAATAAGCATAAACCCTGAATCTTTTTGCAGCAACAACTAATGATTTTTGAACAGGTTACCGGTCTCTGCAGTAGACAATCATGCCCACTTGCAAACTCTCGATACGCAACTGTTCGCTCAGTAAATGGAAGGCTTTACTTATATATGAAAACCATTGAGCGTGCACATACTCCTTTGAAGCAATGGGAGCGAATTAAGCTTTCTCAGCAATATACTAAAGCTCTAGAGCAAATAGAGGAGCGACTAATATATTGGCCGAATTTTCTGATACATAAGTGCAAACAACGTTTAACAAGATTGACACAAGTGGCAGTGACTGCTCGAAGACTGGCTCTTAAATCTAAAGATGAAGAACGGAAACTGATCGGCGTAAAGCCAAAAGTGAAAAGGCGAGAGGCAACACGAGAGCGAAAGGCCCTTGCTGCTGCCAAGGTTGAGAAGGCGATTGAGAAGGAGTTGTTGGAGAGATTAAAGAGCGGCGCGTATGGTGATAAGCCTTTGAACGTTGATGAAAAGGTATGGAAACAGGTGATGAATGATATGAGAAAATCGAACGAAGCTATATTGGACGGAGAGGAGGACATGGAAGATGAGGAAGACCAGGAGCTAGAAGATGAGGAAGACGATGGTGACGTTGAATATGTTGAAGGCGAAGAGGACGAAGAAGATGAGCTACTGGAACTGGAGGATCTTGAAGAATGGCTTGGATCTGCGAGTGACACCGAGGAGGAGGATGATGATGATTCAGATCTTTCTGATTCTGAGGAAGACCAATTGGATAGTGAAAACAAGGATTACGCGAAGGCGAAAATGGTCATAGAAAAGAATCATGCAAATCAACCTTCCATGAAAGTTAAGCGTGAGTTCTTCATTATTTTTTTTGCGGCTGTGATAAAAGTTGCTAATGCTATTTTCTTTCCAGGCGCTGCTCGGGTGGAGGTCGAATACGAAGAAGAAAACGCAACTTTACGAGATCAAAATCTGCAGTCAGATTGGTAGTTTGGCGAATTATCATATAGCATGCAATTTGCGAGATGGTTCTTTTTGGCATTCCGGGTTGTGATTCAGTTTTTCTCTTTTGATAAATCTTGATTATGCAAATTGCTATTTTGCTCCTTCTACCAGGAAAAAAATATTTGTACATTTAAATTTGTTAGAATATAAATCTTTAGTCTAACTGCTGAGCACGCTTTGCTTCTTGTAAACGGATGGTGATATTTCTGGAATTTCTGCGGTACGCATTAAGGCCCGGCTCCACATTTTTGTATATTGTACCCCTGAAAAATTCTATATTAAGCAATGATAGAATGTGCCGCTGACCGGATGATATTTAGAAAACGCTGTTTTGGCTTTTTCACAGCTGTACACACTATTTATTTTGCCATTATCAAGGTCTAATTTTATAAAACTACAAGCTTATGACGATTTTTAATCAAGGGCCTCTAGTTATTTTGTTGGCCCAATCATATTTTGGCGAAGAGCCTAATGCATGTCCAGCGATCAAATTATAAATTGGCCGTAGCGACGACTACGCGGTTTCCTGCCACAACTTATCCTACTTCTCCGTCAGTAACATCTTCCAGCAACGAGTCTACGTATTTATCGTCACCGCCTACTTCTCCTTCCAACTTGGAAGATAGCCGTGCTCTATATTCGTTTAGAGCTCGAAATAACGTCTCTGACGAGATTGATGACTCTACAACCTCCAGAAACTCCAGCAATGATTTACTACACAAGCGCCGAAGATCGAGACATAAACAGCGGCACCACCAACGGAAAAACTCTGTCAAAGTAGTTGATGGCCTTAAGAATGGATACAATCTGGGTTTCCGCAGAAAATGTGTTGAATCTTGTCTCATTATGGGTGTCTTGCTTGAAGGATTGAGGCAAAACTGGACAGCCGTTATGGCTGAAAGACAGCTAGTCGTGATGTATTTGCTCATTGCACCACTGCTTTTAGTGATTCAGAGGAGGTCCTGGAGCATGCCATCAGTACTTTATATATACCTGTTTCCGATCATCTTGAGTCTCGTCAGATACCCCGAGTATTTGAAGCTTAATTTACTTCTTTCAGTGAGCTCGCTCCCAGCTACGCCTGAAATCTTGTCGAATCTTGTTATATTAATGGCGCCAGACATGCCGTACATTTACTATCTTTATGAAAACATTATTGCTATTATCAGTTTGCTAGTAACTTCATCGCTTTCCCAGACTGAGATCTCTTTGGCTGGCGTTCTACTAGTGAACCTGCTGCTGAACGCGAAGTCTATGGATATGATATTTCTAAGGGCTATGATTTTTGGTGGATTTTTCAGTATTTGGCCTGGATACTCTCTTATAATGAGAATCATAACTCTTACACAACAGCCACGCTATCGTCGTCCTAAAAATTCGGAAAAATTGAAGATAAGATATGCCTATGGAATCTATGCTATTTTTATTTTCAATATAATGGTTTTCGTGCGGTGGCATCTTCAAAAGGAGCTGGGATCGGACCCGTTCGCATATATGATAAAGTGAGTTGCTTTTCAACTTAAGCAGAAACATCTCTCATTCTATGTTTGCTTTGCTGATGAACATTGTCTCAATAGCTACATATTTTTAGAGAAGGAATCCAGTGTTCGAGCCATTCTTCTCATATATTGGATAACTTGCTTGTCAATTGGCATTCCATTGATCGAAAAATTTGTGACCTCTTGGACCATCGATGTTAGGCGAAAAGTATGGCATGGGATGGTAGTCACCATGTTTTTGCTGGGCGGCATAGGCTGGGATGCTATGTTCACATCTATTTCAATGGCAGTTGCACTCACTCTTTTCTTAATACTAGAATTTCTGAGAGCAGCGACAATCCCACCATTGGGAATGCCAATTCATCGTATGTTGAAGAAATATACAGATGACCGTGACACGTGTGGACCTATTGTTGTGTCACATATATTTCTTCTTTTGGGAATATCTCTACCTGTGTTCTTATCTAATTCGCCAGTAGGCATAATATGCTTGGGATTCGGTGACGCCTGTGCATCCTTAATTGGTAGGCGATACGGGAAACATAGATGGTTTGATTCTAAGAAAACATTGGAGGGGTCATTCGCATTCACAGTGGCCGCTTTTCTCGGTTGGGTTCTTACGAAACACGTCCTCTATGGATATAGTTCTCTTTCGAACCAGGACATCTCAGTAGGATGGGCTTTATTTGCTGCATTTTCTACCGCCATTCTTGAAGCAACTAGTGGCATGAATGACAATGTTATTGTACCCATGTATATGTACGTTGTGGTGCAGCTGGGAACCACAAAAGTATAGGTCGTGTCAGCATGTATTCTAGTCTAAAACGTGATCTATCTTCGGTCATATCTGGGCAGAACGTGTTATTGGAGACGTCTGAAAGATCACTAGTGATATTGAACCCGCTAACCAACTGAATCTTTTGCTTGCAGCTGTGACTATTAAGTCGTATTAAATAACTGCCAAAGAGATTAAGTACACATGATAAGGAATATTGCAGTTTCACGTTTTTATAACATATCATGACGGATTATACAAGTAGCAATTTAAAATATCATAACTAAAAGAAACCTTTTAAGGTCATACAAAAACTGATATATCCTTTACAACATCTTCAATATAGAGATAGTTTGAACATGGATGCCCTTATTTCCTTGATAGAAGCATCACAGTATTGTCATGATTTTTCAGAATACCAAGAATAACACGTTGAGGTACCAAGTATCTGTTATGGCTCACTATAGCGAGTTAACCATCCGGTCGCTAATAGCGCTTGATCAAATCATATAAACTTACCATAGGAATGTCGCCAACTGAGGCTGCAGCGGTAGTAGCTACAGGCTGAGCAGGAGTAGGATTGCCACCCTGAACAAAGTAATCAGCCATTTCTGCATCAAGCTCTTCGACAGATTTCTTCTGGCGGCGGTTGCCACGAACACCGGCGCGTGCACCCCGTGACGCAGTGTTTCCCGCCTTTCGAGGAGCGTTCGAACGAACTTTGGAGGTAGCAGCTGATGGAGTAGATCTAGTAACAGGTCTATGTTTTTTGATCAGCAGGATATATCTGGTTATCGAAATCAATGATGTTCTTACCTAGCCTGAAATCTGTCCGCCAACGACTTCCTGTTAGGATCAACGACCATCTCAACCTGAGAAAATTAGACAACAATACGACGTCAAGCTAAGATGATAATTATAAACGTCATATATATTAATACCTGCATAATCTTTTTTCCTCCATCAATCGGAGTTCCATTGAAACGTTTGCATGCCTTAGCAGCATCTCCCGCCTTCGAAAATATCATTGTAACAACACCAGTTGATTGTCCCTTGGAATTATAGTTCAAAGTACACTTCTTAATTGGTCCTATTTCAAGACTAAAGTATTCCTGTTATGTTCAGTATTGTCATCATTCGCATTAAATCGAAATTGAGGAAGAAAGAAAGAGAAGTATCAGCAGGATTTTGGTGGAGATGGAGAATAGGCTATAGTTAGTTAATCTCAACAAGCTTGGCTTCGCACGAACATTTAACAAAGCTAAATAATTTTAATATCGTCATGCCATTAATCCAATATTATGATTAAGTGATTCTAGTTAGAAAAACCAAAAACTAGCATCGGCAAGACGGATTATCAAAAAAAAAAAAAGGTTGATCAACTGCATAAAATTTGCAGTTCTCGAAAGTCGAGCTTCTCTTTGCCATCCAGCGAAAAATAGCACAGCGAATGTGTGCACTCACATCACCCGAAATTCTTGTAGCCAGCTATGCAGAATTCTTACCCAATTTTGAACCAAAATACAATAAACTTTTGCATCTTCAAAGGAAAAACTGATAGAACAGAGAACTGCAAACAGTCTCAAGCAGAAGACAATGCCATTGAGCATTGGAGAAACTACTTCAAGTAACGCAGACGAATTGTTGAAAGTTATCCAGATGATACGGCTTCTATACAAAGCCTCAAAACTTCGTACCCATCTTGCTATAAGATTGACAGCCTTTGTGACACCGTTCACTTTCACATTCAATTGAAAAGACATTAGAGCTATCATCTAAATCCCGCTCAGGCAATCATCGTCAAAATCTCAAATAGACGAGAACGCGATGTAACTAGACTTCAAGAAACATTCACAGCATCTCTAAGTTGGTATGCAACTGGATAACGATCAACAACTCATAGCAGTTACAGAGTTACCGTTCGATCTCGTCTCCGTAATACGTAAATCACTCGATATGCATCGCATACAAAATTGATATCAAGAACGACGAAAGTTACAAATCCAAAGACAACAGAGACTTCTATTTTATGTTCACGAGAATTCGAGGCGCTTTTTTGAAACCGCAAAATTCCTTACTCCATCCAAAACCTGCGAATACTTGCACCAGACAAGTTCTAACATCTCGGGGATCAATTTGTCATCTCGCAGTCAATATATAAGAGGGTCGACCAAAACAAAGACTCACAAGTACTGTAAATGCAGTATTGTAGATATGATGCTCTTGATTGTCAGATTGGAATGTGCATCAATCCTGAGCTGGTCTTATGGATTCCTTATCTTTCCTTTCTTCCTCTTTTGTGCTTTGATCTCAACGTACCTTTATCGCATTTTCTTGAACATCAAATGGCTAAATCGAGCAATAAGCAAATATATCACTACTAGTCTAGTTCAAAACTTCGAATTAACTTACCAAATTAGAAATGATAATCTTGTTTTGATCATCTAGTTTAGAGGCGCTAACGCCAGCGAGAGTTGATGCCGCAGGTTTGCCTGCAGTCTTAGGTGGCGTGCGGCCAGCTTTTCTGATTCCGCCAGCAGAGGTTCCGCGACGCCTGAATCCTCCACGACCACCGCGGCCAGGACGAGGATTCTGGGAGATGATTTCATCGAGTGATTTATCAAGATTCGCAGACATTATGCTCTGTGCTATATTTGCCTTCTTGTTTTGAAAATGTTGATTGAACTAAACAGTAGTGTAGCTATCGTCAAAATTTATACCCGAACAGTTGATTGATTGAGCGTAAAATTTTTATCTGACTTCGTTTCACTAAAACTTCAAATTTGTACTGTAATTCGAGATTTTGATGAAATAGTGGTGTGTTCTGCTTGGTTTGGAGCTTGGGAAAACACGAGAGGGGGAAGTAGTTCAGTGTCTAAATATACATAAAACAGCAATGTTCACGTAATTACAGTATATATTTAAAATGTTGTGGCTATTCAGCCATCTAATGGCTACCACTGTAAGGCGACGTTATCTTGTAGTCTAAGCTTCAATCCCTACCTCAAGTTATGAACAAAATTACATTAACTCTGTAAATAACAATCAGGCTATCAACATCAACTGGCACAATTGCTATCTTTAAAGAGTATATTGTCGAGCAGATTGATCTATTAGAAGCTTAGAAGGATCGGGTTCTCATTCGAGAATGGAAATGACACTTAATTAGGGTTTTGAAAATAGGGTTACAATATATTATAAAATAAATACTTCCAGAAATCTAAAATTTTTTTTTTTTTTTCTCTACATCATCAGGTACGTATTTTCTGGATAATAGAAGTTTCGACATTTACATAAGAAGAATGATATACTAACGAAGCCGTTCGTCGGCATCTTATAGTAGTGGTTATACTTAATCTTTTATAGAATTAAATATAATTACAACAGCGGAGCTGCGTACTATGTACGCGCAGTTGAGGGTTAGTCTTGTTGGATCTTTTTGTGAAGACTTGTAGGTAATCCTCCGTTCCCTGCTCCCTTGATTTATGTTCTTTTAATCCTTTCGACGATGTTTCTTTGTCATGATGTCTCAGTCAGACGAAGACGAGGGGTGAAGTCAAATTTCTTTTTTTAAGGTATTACTTGTTAAAGTAGTTTTGTTTTTAGTTAAGATAGTCTAATAAGCCTTTATGTGAATAAACTATGCAACTGTGAAGCAACCAGGTTCCAGAAATAAATAGTGGTGATCAAAAGATTTGCATGAAGTTAACTTGTGAGGAATACACGGCACTGTCATCATTTACCATTTATTAATTCAAATATTGTGTGATCGAAGATGACGAAAGGAAGATGACGAAAGAAATTAAGTTGGTGACATGTAGCAGCAGGAGGTACGATTCGTTGCACTTCTCTCTCTTACTCATATCGTCATTGACTCGAAGTCTTGTGTAAAGAAGTAGCACTGACGAATCAAATGAAATCGTAGCGAATGCAAAGATTGAAGAGCAAACAATTGCAGAAAGCTGACTGCTTCTGATCAGATGGCAATAATATTGTTTTGCAATTTCAACTAAGATACTCAATTTTGTATTGCCAATTTGCCTATTGCGAAATGCAGTTTCTTCTTTTCTAGCTGCTAAGGCTCATACCAGCAATCCTTTCTAACAAAACCTTGATGACAATGCGAACCTATAGTGTCTATAAATAAACGTTTACAATAGCATGTATCCAGCGTCCTGATACTATAGAAGCATTAAATCACATAGATAATCAATCTTAAAGGAGTGTCTTCTTGCAAGAAATGCTCACCTTCCAATCTATAAATACCAAAGGTTTTTGGAACTAACTTCTGCAAATACTTCAACTCTCAAATCTTTATATCCAGCCTTGTGAATACTTTATTCTGACGACTTCGGATCGTCTTCAGTTTTGCTATTGACGCTGATAAAATGATATACCATGATCAGACCCATCATAGCAATACCCAGACTAGTGGCAATTGTATCAAGTTGGTTATCTGTAATCATTCCTAGAGATAGATTGATATAATAGATGGATCAGTAGTAAAGAATTTTGAATCGACTGATGACTGGTTCAATTGATGGAATCTTAAACGTGGACAAAAAAATATCTCCAAATTCATTGGTGTCTACCAATAGACATAATTTGTATAGCGTTTGACTAGTTGCAGTGATAATGAAATTATTAGCAAACTCCGTTCGAGAAAAAAAGGCATTTGGCTCACATCGATAGCATTACCTTGTCGACACCGGTTCTTTCTTCTGTGATTCAAAGATCGCACAGATCTAGAGGATTCCAGTGTGTACATCATTTTGCCTATCTATCCATTATTTATGAATAATCTCGTTTTGCGCTGAATCAGTTCGTATCAGAAGTTAAGAGAATAATGCCACCAAAGAACAAGCCGGAGAAAAGTCAGATCCAGAAAAAGCAGCAGGCTGTTTCGGACAAAACTTTTGGTCTGAAGAATGTCAGTATATTTTTATCAGCTACTTTTTTAAGTTAAGTAATTTTCAGATACATTGATGCTGATCATAATGATATAGAAAAATAAATCCGCCAAAGTCCAAAAATTCGTCCAACAAGTCGAAAGCCAGGGCATATCAGGTTTACAGAAAAAGAAGGAGGCCGAGGCTCAACGACGAGCAGCTGAAAAAAAAGCAGCCGAGAAAGCTAAAGCTGAAACAGGTGTGCTTCTGAAGCCGCTTATACAAGCGCAGAAGATTCCTTTTGGTGTCGATCCTAAGACGTGCGTATTTGCGATTGTCTTGTGCAGCGTTTTGTTAGCTGATCAGAACTTCATTTTTTTGTCGGGCGATCTAACACTTTCTTTAGAGTCTTATGCGTATATTTTAAACAGGGAATTTGCTCGAAAGGCTCAAAATGCAAGTTCAGCCATGACCTCGATGTTGAGCGCAAGACACAGAAGAGAGATTTGTATACTGATGCAAGAGTAGAGGGTTCCAGCAAAGACGAGATGGCGAATTGGGACGACGAGAAGCTGCAAAGTGTTATTCTCTCAAAGCATGGAAATCCCAAAACTACTACTGTGAGTGAGGTTTACGCATACGCCGCGACATATGATCTTTCGGCGTTTGAAGCATTAGAGTTACTGACTTGGTTTTTCTCATAACAGAGCATTGTCTGTAAATATTTTATTGAGGCGGTCGAGAACAGGAAATATGGATGGTTCTGGACTTGTCCTAATGGTTAGTATTTTTTGTTCTTATTCCCATTTTACGATGGCACAATATCAGGATGTCCGATTAAGAATTGCTTTAGGCGGCGATAAATGCCAGTACAAACACTCTCTTCCGCCGGGTTTCACATTGAAAACGAATGAGCAAAAGCTGACCGAAAGACATGCAGCCAACAGTAAACCTACTCTCACTTTAGAAGACTTTTTAGAGACAGAGCGACACAAGTTGGGTAGCAACCTAACGCCAGTTACTCTAGAGTCATTTAACAAATGGAAGAGCGAACGCATAAACAAGAAGTTAGTGGAGCAAGAAGTACAAAAGAAGAAAGATGAGATTGCGCATAGTGGAAGATGGCTATTTGATCATGGTAAGTTCGAGAAGGGAGAAGAAAGCGAAGATGAGGATGATGCATTGGCTTGGAACATGGATGATCTACGAAGACGAGCGGAAAGCATAGATGGAGACTACGAAGACAAAGAAGACAAAGAAGACAAAGAAGAAGACTAGTCCATTGTACGAGTAAGTGAAGTATTAAGAATAGTGTTGTTACCGGAAATAAAGCCGACAAAAATACATGATAATATTATTGATAATGATGATTCAATGAGCAATAGAGAGCAGTAGTTGATCAGCAGATGCAACCTGTCTTTTTAGTAGATATTGATATTCTAATTTGTCAATTGAAAATCGTTACATATTAATCTTAAACTTTTTTCAATTATTTATTTGACCATAACTGAAACTAAAAATTTACAGGCAATATTCCACTTAAGCTGACTCCGACTTTGACGCTCCATCAGTCACCAATTCTGGAATTTCCTCCTCATCAGAGTCATCAGAGTCATCAGGTAGTCCCATTTGCGATGGACCACCAGACGGCATACCTCCCATTGCTGACCCAAGCTGGCTCTCCAGAGAAGAAAAGCCCATACCGCCCATACCGCCCATACCGCCCATACCGCCCATACCGCCCATACCGCCCATACCAGCCATACTAGCCATATCCATACCACCAAATTGGGAAGCTTCGTCAGCTGGTATATCCTCTTGTTCGTCCTCGTCAACCCACTATGCCATGTGAGTATCACAGTGTACCTAAATCATAGATAGAAGATACATACCTTGTCAAAGTCAGTCTTGATAAAGTGGAATCTTCTCTTATCCTTCAACAATCGAGGCCAGAACTCCTCCTTAGCCTCTTTCTTTTGAAGTACGAAGAAAACATCTCTTCCGGTATGATTGCTATGGCTGGCCTGAACATTCGTTATCAGTGTCTAGTCTCGAAAGGTAATTGCTCCATTGAAGAGATACTCACGTCAACGTCAATCTCGTCGAAGAATTCAAGTTCAACAGCATATTCCTTGCCAGCAGAGCTGATGCCCTTAAAGCTAAGCGAAGATGGTGTCAACTTGATATCAGGAGAAGTAACATCAGGAGTATTCAATGTCAAATAGATAATGTTCTTGGAAAGATCACTAGCATTCGATCGTTGAGCCCAGAGAACTGTAAAATATTAGCTAAAGATCTGATCTGAATCAAATATACAACCAGCTCAATAGGTGATTGCAACTCTTAGCCGTAATATCAATGACTCTTCTCAATTCAATCCTTACCTTCGGGAATAACAGATGACATTTTGCGTTGATAAAAATTTTATAAAGATTTATGTTGATTAATATGAAGAATGATCTACCAAACAGCCGATCAGCTATGATGCCATTTCAACTTTGAATCCACTACAAAAGTTTTTTGATATAAGATAAAGACTATTACCTGAATTGCAAGAGCTACTTCAGAATGGATGAATTGAAGAAAGGATCTCTAGAAGTCCTAATAAACTGATTCGATGAACTTGTTGAAACGAGTAGAAGGGCGTGCTTCAGGGTTTCGTAGTAAGTTTACGTTACGAATTTGCTTTGTTCGCCAGAACATTCCGCAGAATTCTCGACCTAAGTCGAACCCTAAGTCACGTGCTATTGATTCAGTCATATACATAAACTTTTACTGATTATTTTCGTTATATCGAATATAGTTATATCGACTTGATTGATGACGATATACTTTTACATTTTAAATAGTCACGTGATCAGATCAAAATACGCCCAATGGAAGACACCAACCCTTACCCCGCTTCATGAATGCATACGCTCAAGTTACACCTCTGATCCGCTTGTTTGACAGATCAAACCTTCAAAATTGCCAGTTAAATGAACATTGTTACACCTGCAACTCCAAAATCAACTAAACGGGTATCGCGAGAATAATGAGCGTCCTGCTCGGTTTTATCGTGAGTCAATGATAGATGTATTTAAACAAGTGGAGTGATTCACTCCACTCCGGCGAGTTATCGCTCGTCCATTTTTACAGTGTTTTCGTTATATCCAGTATCGTTATATCGAGAGTTGATCGTATAAGTCAACGTCTGTAAGCGATTTATCAGCAACAATTGAATTATTAGAATATGGCTTCATAATGCCATCAAATTATCAAAGAGCGCCATGCCTAGTCAATAAAAAACATAATTATCATACAAGAGCAAAATTAATGGATCCAAAGAAAAAAATCAACAGTTACAGTTAAATATAAGGGCTAATCAAATTAATATGATACAAAACAAAATCTCCAAGTCTATACGCACGAAATAACAAGAAAAATGGACAAAGAATTCAAAAAGCAATGCTGCTTCGATGCTAAAATGAGTTAATATAAAGCGAGCTGCTTAGTAAGATCATGGCGAGGAGTCCAAGACAAACACAACGTAAGCCGCTCTCCTAAAGCAACTTTTCGAGATTGTCTAGATATTCACTGACAATTGAGTCGCATTCATCACTAATATCCTCACCGATTCTCCACATCCTAAGCCGAATGCCATTGGGAAGCATCATACGGGCCCGGGCTACACGACGCTTCCATGCATCTAGTCGTTTATCAAATGATTCAGACTGAGAGGCCGAGGGGTTTGAGCGATACATAAAAGAACCAGCAGCATTTGCAATATGCGGTTTTGCAAATCGTCCGCCACTCAAAGCAAGGCCTTCTAAAACTGTTCCCTCCCGCGCAGTAGAAATTTCTTTTGCGACATCTTTCACAACACTTGCAATGTTATGAGGACGAACAGGTAACAACGGTTTGTTGTATTGCTTCGGTATGCTATCTGTCGATGCTTTGAACTTACTGCTAAGATTGCTACTTGATATACTAGTACTTATGCCCTTGTTTGTCAGAACATGTTTATTAGCCTTGTTCTGGTTAAAAAAGTCTTGCTGTTTTCTGATTGAATATCCAGGCGTTTCCGTCTCATAGTCATCATCAAACGTGGATGAAAAGTTTGCCAGTCGCTCCGCCATAGGCGAAATTGTAGATGTCGCTGAAGTGGACAGCGTTCCAGTAACAGCAGGCGATGATTTGCTATTAGGTATTGCTGTAGCCGATGCAGCAATTGATCGCAAATTCGCTGGCTTCCGTGGAACCTTAGGAGAGGTGGTCTTCTTGATTAAGTTTGGCTGCCGAAAAACAACGCCCTGTGTGAGTTTGGAGTCCATTTGACCGTATCCGCTTGCTTGGTCATCGTCATTGTCACCTTCATCATCAGAAGACTGAGTAGAATCAGTCTGTTGCGAATCTTTTCTTGCTTTGGACTTAACAAGCCAATCCACGTCGGATGGTTGCGGTTGCGTAGTATGCAATCTGAATCCCTTCAAGGACGCTGGCTTCGGAACTAAAGGTGGAGGACTGTGCGGCCTATTGTAATATTTACTACTAAGGTCAGGACCATCTGGCTTAGGAATACAGCAAAAACTGCTACAACAAGCAGAATCTTCTACTAACAGGTCATCAATCTCATCTGGTCTTGGGACAGAACTCGTGAAAAACCCATTTAATTCAGAAAATGAGCAAAAGTCATGTGTGCTATCGCAATTTGTGGTAACGTCTCGTATATAAATAGCCAAAATTTGGTTTGGAAAATCACAGGCCAAATTGACGTATGCTTCCAAGTCCATTTCGCCAGAATCTCCAACCAAAATAAATTTCCGTTGAGGGAAATCTGAGAGAATGGATTCCAGATTGAATTTTTTTTTCTGAACTTTGGGCTCCAAGAGGCCGTATAGGAAACCATTGTAGTGTTTTAAATGCATTGATCCTTTCGGAAGCCCAGCCTTTCGAAGAAACTTTGCGATGGAAGGATACAGCTGCCAAGGGGAATTGGAAACCTTCGTCATGTTAGCGACCAAATATGTATATTTTGTTCGAGCAAAAAGCTTACATAATGTATCTGAACACCTTTCTTGTCCATATTTTGATACCATCCAGCGACTCCTTTGATCTCTAGCTCAGAGTAGTCCTTCACGAAAACGTTCCGAAATATACCCTTTTTAGCACCTACAGTGGTCTAAATTAACCTAATCATCTCAAAGATCTTTGTTGCAGCTTAAGCGCTTACCAGTAATCCCTGTATGCTTTACAGTATCATCTATATCGCTGATTAAGCTGACCCCATAAGGTTCAACTATCTTTACTTCTTCTAGAGACACCAAGTTCTCGCCACACTCGACAACTAATATTGCAGGATCGTAGTTCAATCTAAGACGTACTCCAAAATGACCGCTGTCCGTAGTGATAACATTGTAAGTGCTGTAATTCTCGGTAGCAGTCGAGCCAACCTGTATCGTTACAATTTCCCGTGCAACAGGCTGAGAAATAAAAGGCGCTATGCGTTCCTGCAGAGCTTTATCCGCATTATATATAGAAGAAAACGAGATGAGTGCCGGACGAGGTGGAAGTGGAGGATTCGATTCCTGAGTGGAAGCAATTAGAGAAGGTTGAACCGTCTGAGACAGGGGGGTCGTCTTTTTGCTTGTAATATTGGAGCTACTTAAGTTGTTCCCAACTTTAAAGCCCAAGTTGGTTGTAGATCCAACCCCTACTCCAACTAATCCGCTACTCTTAAAATTGGCAAAATATGCATTCATGCTCGTATTGATTGGTGATGCAGCTAAAGGTCCTCCGGTAGCATTTGCAGCCACCAATTGACTATTTGATTCTGAATTGCCCAAGGTGTAAAATGACTGCGATTTCTTGAGATTAGTATTATCGACTTTAAAAGCTTTAACGGCAGAAGAAGTATTTGAGCGCACGGGCGGCATGCGCCTTTCTACTACCCGAGTTTCATGGTGATTGTCCACAATTTCGTCCTCATCACTGCTGTCAGAATAATCATCCTCTTCCGAAGATTCCTCGTCGTCTGAAAACGAAATAAGATATCCCTGATTATTTCTAGAGCCGATTCTTCCATGTGCATTGCCGGGATTTAGAAGAGGCTGTCTCTCATTTGGGGCTGGAGATAGCGTTGACGACGACTCCACACCTAACCTCCTGGCTTGAGAGGTTGACGATGAATAAACATCGCGCCTCTGTGCAAATGATGATGGATTTCGAGCGGCAGCTAGAGATGAGGACAAATTAGGCGGCGTTCCAAAGTTACTGGAAACAGGTGATGTAGGAGATGACGAATAAGGTGAGATAGCACCGACTCTTGGTCGAGAAGGGTTTGACAAAGATCGCCTTGACGAAGACCTCGGGATCTTAACGGCAGAAGTTTCTGGGGAACTTGATCGAGGGTCGGTTTGCCTTTTACTGCTGTATTTAGAAGGTAACGAGCGCCCAGCACTGGGGCCTGCCTCGTCTTTAGGATCTGTACCCTTTGATTCACTGTCTTCTTCTTCCTCTGTTGTCATTCCAGCAATCTGCCTGACAACGCTTGTGAATAGCCGATTTGTTCTATTCTGCGTTCCAGGAGCGTAAACCCAACCTCTGATGTCTATTTCCACAAGTCCATTTTCCAGTCTACGGGCGTAGGAGGGAAATAAAATCAACTTTTCACCATTTTTGGCGTCCAAACTTGGTGCCTCTTCGATGTCTCTCGCAAATTGCTGAGGAGGGGGAGGCAGGGGAGATTCTTGCTGAGCTCGAGCAAACGACGAAAACGACGTCGATGACAGGAGCCTATAAAACGACGAGTTCGGACGAGAAGATGAAGAATGCTTCCGCTGCTGTTCCTGCTCTAGCTGCTGCTTGCTCAAGAGTTCTTTTTGTTGCGCCTGAAGGAGACGCTGATATTGATCGAATTGAGCTTTTTTCGTCCTCAAATATTTTGCTACCTTTTCTCTTTTCGAAGGCGGCGGGTCAGCGGGTATCACTGCATGAAGGCCCTTGGGAGTGGGAGCCAGAAATGACATTCTTCACTACAATGTGAAGAACCAGAAGCTGCTTAATGGAAAAAAAGGTGGAACAATCACGGTAAATATTGAGAAGATGGTTTTCGGTTTGAGTATTACATTAAGATACAAATGAACTGTTGTTTCCCTTGATAGCAGCCGAAGTGTCGCGTGTCAGATGATGACCATACTAACAAAACTATTGCAGAAAAATGCATTTCCCGCCAAACCCAAAATGGAAATTTAATTTTTTTATTTATTGTTACATAAGTAGTCTCGCGAGTCCTGACATTTTTGTCTTTTGTTCATCTGATCTACTCATCATCACTATTCTGCTCTAGAACAATGCGTCGTCTTTTCTGTCTATCTGATGGCTCAGACGTAGTCCCTTTGGTATCGCTAGCAACCAATCGTCGGTCCTCATCTTCATCTTCGTCGGTGAATTTGGCTTCCTCTTCTTCTTCTTCTTCTTCTTCTTCTTCTTCTTCTTCCTCAAGGTCGTCCTCATCTTCCTCTTCATCATCAGACTCATCACGCTGCCGTCTGCTTTTATACTTATCTGCACCTTGTCTCTTGACTTTCGATAATCTGGCGGCTCTGGCAGCATCCTCTTCTTCGTCCTCGGAAGACACAACAAAATCATCCTTCTCGTACCGGTCTCGCCCATATCCCATACCGTCATCTTCATAGTTGTCTCTACTCACCGAAGGTGCTCCTGATATCTGAGAATCCAGCCTATCTGATAGATACCTTGTAGTTTCACGTTGCATTCTTTTATTCTCGAGCTTCTTTTTTGCGCGTATTCTATTCTCCTCGGCTTTCTCCGCATCGCGCTTCATCTTCTCTGGATCCTCGAGAGTTGCAATGTCATGTATATTACGTACTTTCAAGTGACCTTTGTCAATTACCTCGGAAAGCCATTTGTGAGTTGTGGAAGAGGTAGAAGTAGGCAAAAATGTCATTGCCTGTGAAACTCTTTTTTGAGTCTGCAATATCTCCTGTTGTTCATAAGACACTGCAACATAAGTGTCTAACACAGGCTTCATGTTTATGTCAAAAACTTCTGATCCCAGTTTCAGCGACAGAGAGCCATCTGACCACTTAATAAACCGGGCATTTGATTGCTGCTTCTGTCCACGAGTTAGTTCACAACAGGATATGGAGATTGCAGAAAACTAGAAATCATACCAATTTTCCAGTTTCATCTTTGACATATCTCCATCTTATAACATTTTGAACCTGTGCCCGTATGCGTTGTCTCAGCTCGTTTGCATTCTCACCTTCCACATCCTCTACCAAATCTATATACGATTCCGGTGTAAACGCGTTGTAGTCAATATTCAGAAAGTTTGGGATTCTAGCCATGACCGTTTCATCAGGTACCTGATGTGTTGGAAGGTACCTTGGCAGAGTGAGCTCCATTTCTTGCTGTTCAATCTCCTCCATTTCCGGTTCTTGATCGTCATAATTGACAACATTTTGATCATAATGCCTACTGGCTCTAATTAGCCTTCAAATCAAAACTTGATTCTTCCGGTACATGAATGCTCCAGTTATTACCTTTCTTCATCCGAATCTGCACCAAAGATGTCGTTCTCGTGTTCTTCGTCTTCTTCATTTGAGTCTGCAGGCACTTCGGCTCCATTGTCAGCATTGGAGACAGCATACTTCTCGCTATCCTCCATTTCAATGTCCGGTTCTGACATACTGGCATCATTGCCAGCATCACTTTCTTGATCTTCATCGTCATCGAAAAGACCGTCCAGATTGTCTCCTGTTCTCTCGTTAGGGGCATTCATTTCGACATCGGATCCTGCACCCTGAGATTCATCATCAGAATCTAACTCAATCCTGCGGCGTCGATTTTGATTCCTTGCCTCCATCTGTAGCCTCAGAGTTCGCGCTGATTAAGAAAATGAACGACCGATAATGTTACCGCCTGTCAGTACACAATGAGTAATCACTTTGCTGACAGCTGTTCGACTTACTTGGTGTTTAATATGCTTTTGCTTTGTATGGCGTTGTAGAAGTCACTTTTTCGTGCCGCACTAAACCCCGGGTAATAGTTCGTGCTTGAAGGATGTCCGAGCGAGAGTTGATTTCGTTATATGTAATATATTACCCTCCTTACTCGATATCTAATCATCAACACCGATTTATCTAAGCTTCGCTCTCGTGTTTCTACAAACCGCTGTCAACAATACAGAGCCCGACACAAAAGTTCAGGCCAAACATGTCAGTGGACCATACGATTTGATGAGTAAACCGAATGTAGATTATCGTTTAGCCAATGCAACACAACAACCCTTACCCCGCTTCATGAAGGCATACGCTCAGCAGGCTGTGGAACCGAGATGTTGTAGCATGCCTAAATTTCATTCACATTCTAAACGGGTACCGCGAGAATGATGAGCGTCTGCTCGCTTTTGTCGTGAGTCAATCACAGATGTATTCTGTGAATCGCTCCATCCGGTCGAGTTATCGCTCGTTCAGTTTTATAGATGTTTTCGTTATATCGAATATCGTTATATCGAGACTAGTATAAGTCAATGTAGTTTCTCGAGACGAATATTTGGAAGCCCCGGAACAGGCAGCCAAGGTTTAATTAGATTCATGTGTTAATTTGATACTCCGTTGAGAAACAGTAGATTTGTAGTTGCATTTTGTTTTGATCCTTTAATACTTAGAAGTTCTTCGAAACTTGATAAACCCGTAGGTAGGTCGGCTTCCTGGGTGCATTTGCTTGTCGCTCCAGTGGGAATACATAATTGAGAATTTGAGCCACTTGTACAGCTTGCTAAATTGTAACTAAGACATCAATGGAAGAGGGTCCGTGAACACAAGTAGAGGCACAATAGAGTCAGCTGTCGTCAGCAGTGTGCTAGAGTCCACTGGTCTCGTCTCCGTAGACTGCGAACTGTATCTAACTAAGCTCTTTCTCTAACCCTACTACAGTCTTAATGTGAGTTTATCTTAAAAACCGATTCCAGAATCTTCAACTAATTTTTTTAGAATTGAGCACATGATATCTGAAGATCTGGTCCTGCAGAATATCGCATAGTTAGTTTAGCTGCTCGCTGGTGGCCAAAGCACTACGGCTTGCCAATTGGGGATCTGATGGACCTTTAAATATCCAAATCAATCCTTTCTCCTTTGTAAAATAACCTTGATCAGTTTAGTCTGAGCCAGACCGCTGGGTGCTCAATCTCCGAACATGATTGTCATAGATATTGTGGTGCGCTTTTTATCCTAAGCAGAGCGTAAATCGGGGTTAGGGGATTGGTAACACCCGCCGCCATTTCTCGCTTGCCGAGTTCGCAAATAACTGTGTACGAAGTGAGAAAGGTCAACCCGCTTATCGGCGCTGTTATAACGCTCAACTCCTAAATTATACCAACATCGATTTATGGCGGTTTTCAGCAGCTTAATTAATTGCAATCTATCTCTCTTTTGTCTGACTATCGCCTCAACCTGTATGATATATTTTAGCGTATCTCCTGTGTGCTTTGTAAGTATTTGGCATTCACCTTTAGCTTGAGATCTTTATATATGTAAGATCCGTTAGGTATCTGAGTGCCCGTTCTGCTATTTTCTTTGTTATTTCACTTGAATCCTGCTACTTTTCATTATGTTGACATTGATTTTGCTCATCTGTGATGGCTTGTCCTTCGTGATGGTGATATGTCTTTTCTTTTAGTCTTCAAGTTTTGCGATCGACGTTATATATTTTGCCTCCAGCAATTCTGATCTGATCACGAATGAAAACTGACTTTACGGTGTTTTTAGGCTTGAACGACATCATCCATCCTTCCTTCATAATTGTCATTTCAGACCCTGGGGTTCGCAGCTGCGATGAATAACAATTCCCCCCATCTGCAGGCATCAAGGCAGCAACACCCTCCACCTACACCGGCCCAGCCTATGTCTCAATTCGTCCCATCACCGCAACTACAAAATAACATACCAGGATCGCAGACGCCGCAATCTCAGCAGGTTTATCATCTACATCCTCATGCCAGGCAAATCGCCAATAGTAATAGCCCACAGGCGAAGCAACAGCAACAAATTGCCTTAGCCCATCAGTTCCAGCAACCGCAACAACAGCAGCAGCAGCAGCAACAACAACAACAACAACAACAACAACAACAACAACAACAACAACAGCAGCAGCAGCAGCAACAGCAAGCAGCGGCGATTGCCGCATACCAGTTCCAGAATCCTAATGCGGCTGCTATGTTGAATAATATTAGAAATATGAACAATGGGAATTTGCCTCCTCACATAATGCAACAGCTTTTAGCAGCTCAGCAGGCGCAACAGCAACAGCAAGCACAACAGCAGGCACAACAGCAGGCACAACAGCAACAGCAACAGCAACAGCAACAGCTACAGCTACAGCTACAGCAACAGCAACAGCTACAGCAGGCACAACAGCAGGCACAACAGCAACAGCTACAGCTACAGCAGGCACAACAGCAACAGCAGGCACAACAGCAACAGCAACAGCCGCATCAACAAGAACAACAGGTTTCTGGAACTCAATTGGGGCTACCTCAAGAGCAACTTCATACTCCGACAGGTCAGCAAGCTCAACATCAAGCTCCAATGCAACATCTATCTCCAGTACAACAAATGCAAGCTGCTCAAGCTCAAACTCAGCACATGCAAGCTCAGCAGTTGCAGCTTCAAAAGCTCCAGCAACAGGCTCAACAACAAAATACTGCACAGAAGAAGCAGACCCTGACACCTTTGCAGATGCAGCAACTCCAGCAATTACAGCAGCAGCAGCTTCTCCAGAGGGTGCACTCTCAATCACAAGTACCAACTGATAACAATTTGCAGGAGCAGAATAGTCAAGGTTTGAATCATGGCTCGTCATCTGTACTTATGCAGTCGAGAGGGTAAGTACTTTATGGATGTCAATTAGTTACAGGCGCTAATATATTATTTAGAAAACCTCTCGTGGGCAACGCCTTGTTGCGATTGATTCTCTATTGCGAACATATGAGCGCCGGCACTGAGCAGCAAAAGGAATTGGAATTTTGGCGAAAATTCGTGCTTGAATATTTCACTGAACTAGGTGGACTGAAGTACACGGCACACGATTCGATGACGAAAGAGCAAAAAGTCTATGAAGTACCTAATCCAGTTTTACCCAGATACTACCATACCCTGTTTCAAGGAGGAATTAGACGAGTGCAACTCATTCCTGAAAATCCTCGAGAGGTGGTCATGAGTCAAGGAGTCCATGTCATCGATTGCACACGGGCGACAATGATTTATTGGTACGCCAATGGTACACACGTAAGTCATTGTAGTTATAAGTAACGTGTTAATTTTATGCTAACGTTTTGGTAAAGGTAATTTCTCATGGATCTTTACGCATATACACCAACTCTGTCTATAGATTCGATTCGTTTGAGTTGCAGACACATGATCATACTGAGTTTATATCGAGAGCAGTCATAAATAGCTCTCTTCCGTCATCGTCGGTATCTAATCTACATATTCAGAACGATCAAACTAGATCGGTTTTGGATAACCTGGCAAAACCTCAAGTGAACAGCCTTGGTATCACAGATTCAATGAAGCGATTCTTACAAGTCACACAAGTGATGTCGCAGATGCGAGAAATAGTCCCATACTATATGGTTCATGCCAACAATCCCAACAACGCACATTCAGGAGCAATAGGTCCTCTGCAAAGCTTTCATTCTTTTGTGGGTCTCCTAAACGCTCAGAGAGAGGCTGCTACTACAAGTAGTGCTCAGCAATTGCAACAACAGCAACAACAGCAACAACAGCAACAACAGCAACAACAGCAACAACAGCAACAACAGCAACAACAGCAACAACAGCAACAGCACCAACAGCAGCAACAACAACAGCAACAACAGCAACAGCATCAGCAGCACCAACAGCAGCAACAACAGCAACAGCATCAGCAGCACCAACAGAACCAGCACCAGCACCAGCACCAGCACCAGCAACAGCAACAGCAACAGCAACAGCACCAGCACCAGCACCATCAGATGCAGATGCAACAACAGCATTATCAAGCGCAACAGTTGCAGCACCAACATTCATTTAAGGCCAATGATATGAAGAATGTTAGTGGCAACAACTCCGGAAAGAGTGGCGACTCAGTCGGCAACGATGATTTTGAAAAAGTTATCAAACGGGAAGACAAGGATGGAAATAATAACGAGCTCCTGGGTACTGTTGTGGTTAGCCGAGGTGTCTCTGCTGATAATGGGCGTAGTGGCAATAATACAAACGGCATGATGAAGAAATTTGGCAAAGACAAAGATAGCGATGGAAATGATAGTTCTAATTCAAATCAAATGGGCAACATGAACGGTGTCGGGAACAATGGCTCCAACAAAAGCAATGGCTGCAGTAATCCAAGCGGCATTAGCGGTGTGAATGACGATGACGACGCTGACAATAATTCGAGTGGATCAGCTGGAAGTAAAGGTCGTCCTGACAGCATTTACAAGTCTGGCGGTATGGACACGTCAGCACAAGCGCACAATAATAACGGTTCTACTGCTGGAAGTAATGGTAAAGGAAGCACTAAAGTAAGCAATTCGGCGAACACTACACATGCTATCTCTGTTACTGGTACTAGTGGATCGATCTCACTAGCTAATGAAGAAATGGAAGAGTTCACAAGCAGTAACTTGACGGTTGCTGATGGCGAAATGCTCGAGTATGACAATGGTTTTTTTCTTAACCGATATCTAAGCCAAAGCATGAATGAACATGACATGTTTGGGTCTTCCAGCATGCCTGACCTTAGTGCAACAACGGCGCCATCTCCCAGCTCAGTTTCTCCGCAACAACCTGACAGCAGCGATGAGTTTGGTGGTTTGGTCACAGATGCTGCAAAATTAGGCGATATCCGCAATAATATTTCGTTGTATAGAAAGCGTCGCATATCTGAAACTGGCTTTGAGCATGGCCCGGCATCTCGCATAAGCGCATCCGTTCAAGTACATCCTGGCACAGTCCCAAATGGTAAGATAGTGGTGGTATGATTTCCATTGTGTGGTATTTGTATTGTTTACATAAATTTTGCACGCTTTGTTGTAGATCATATTGACTTGGAGCAATGGACTTCACCTCGATTTCACTTCTTTTTGAGTTCTCGAAGCATTCCTAAGTTACATCTTTCAATTGTTTTGTCTTATATGTGTATTAATAAACTTGATTTGGTATGCTTTTTTTTTCTAATAACTGTTATTCTAAATTCATATGTACTCGTTCTTACGTCTGGTCTCGTTGTTAATACTTATACAGTTTGATGATGTTTTGCTATAAACTGAATTGTCTGTTCTCATAGTATTCTTTCTGTTCTTTGGTATGCGCCATTACGGAAATTTGGTCTAATCTGGACTTCGGTTCTTAATATTTATTTTCTATATGCTGGTTTTCAGATTATGTAAGCTTATTTTGTCAATTAAGTCTTAGTTCAAAGTTCGAGCATTTTGATGTTTTAAAAGGGAGATTCTCCGCGTATTGAATGAAGACAAAGGCTGTAATTTGGCATCGAAGGAAAGACAAAAATTATATTCTAATAGAACTCGTGAATTTTTCTAAATATTGGGAGGATGTGTCCGCGCGATTCGCGAAAAATACGCGATATAAATCAAATGCTCCCGTACAGCTTCTCTTTTTATCTCGCTCAGGAAGTGTGCATCCAACAATCTTAATTCTCACCACTCACACCAAACCTAGCCGAGGAAGGAATTAAAAATTAAGTACAGACAACGATATGTTAAAAAAGTTAACCCTTGTTGATTCTTTTGAAGCTTAAAATCGCATCCGCAGTACTAGGAGGCAATTGAGTACATATATTATGTCGCAACAGTCACGATCAACTTCGGTCTCTTGCCCGATATGCAGTCAAAAGATACCGATGGAGAAAATCAATTCACATATTGACCGCGGTTGTCCAAATACCGATACTTCATCTAGGAAGATCACTGGTAACGGTACTAGCAACGGCATTAGCAGCAGTCCATCGATACCAGCTATACTTTCCTCGCCTTCATCAATAGGAAGTACAAAAAAGCGTGATATATCGCTAATAACTGGTGAAAGCGATCATATGGAAGACTACGACACTATAAGTGAGTTGAAAAAGCGGCAGATTTCTACCGGCATGGCAGCTAAGAGGACACTTTCGGCCGGGCGTGCTGGTTCTACTGGTCCTACGGTAACTCTCCGAAGTAAGACACTATTTAGATAGCATAAAAGTTTTAGAAGATTGCAATGGTAATAACACCTTACAATCCAGACATACCCGCTATTATAAGTTCATCATCATCATCGTCGTCACAGCAGGCGCAACCACGAACTGTCGAAGAAAGGAAGAAGCGAACCGACAAGTTGAGCCCACTTGCGGAACAGGCTCGCCCAAAGAGCTTGGATGACTTTGTAGGACAGGATCACTTAGTAGGGAAAGAAGGAATCATTCGACGGTTTATTGAAAGTATAGGTGGTTCTGCTTTTTTTTGCGCTTTCATGCTAATGATATGTTCAGGAGATGTTTGTCCATCAATGATTTTGTGGGGTCCATCTGGGGTATGCAGTTTGCATATATGTCTATGTAGATCATGTTCTAACTAGTAATAAGATCGGAAAAACTACAATAGCGCGAGTATGTTCAATTTGCTTATGAGCTGTACTATATGCTAGAGCTGACATTTTTTTCAATCAATGAAAGATCATAGCACATTCCGCCAATGCTCGCTTTGTAGAGCTTTCAGCTGTTAATTCGAGTGTTAATGAGTGTAAAAAGGTATTCGAAGAGTCTCAAAATGAGAGGAGACTGACCGGCCGAAGAACTATTCTATTTCTTGACGAAATCCATCGATACAATAAGGCACAGCAAGACGTTTTACGTGAGTTAATGAGCCTTAGTTAATGAGCCTTGAAAAATCCTTGAAGAGAAAGCCAACCATTCGCTAACTACTTAAAGTGCCTTATGTAGAGCGAGGTGATATCACGTTGTAAGTAACTTTGAGGATTGGTTTCAAATTGATGCTAATATGAGTAGACTGGGTGCTACAACAGAGTAAGAAGCTCGCTGACGTAATGTATACTACAAGAGATACGGACCAAATGGCTAACGCATTGTTGTTTGCAATATTATAGGAACCCATCTTTTAAAGTCAACGGCGCGCTGTTGTCACGGTGCCGAGTATTTATTTTGCAGAAGCTGACGATATCAGAAATCTCGCGAATCTTGAGACGACTATGCGAACAGACCGACTTGGTATCTAATCTGTCACAGCATCCGGCTGGACAGAAATTATTTACGGATGATGCAATCGCATATTTAGCGGGTCTGTCCGATGGTGATGGTCGAATTGCGATCAACCTACTGGAAATCTGTATGGCTTCTATGACTTCACCTGTTAGTAATGGAGAAGTGCTAGGTGCACCTACTACTCCTTTGACGGCAGAGGATCTCAAACCACATTTGCAACGAACGCATTTGATGTATGATCGAGTCGGGGATTCACACTATGATACGATCTCGGCTTTTCACAAATCCGTCCGGGGGAGTGACCCGGACGCGGCGCTATTTTACTTGACGCGAATGGTTTCTGCAGGAGAGTCCGTTCTGTATATTGCACGGCGAATGATTCGCATGGCAAGCGAGGATATAGGTTTAGCGGATGATTCCTGTCTGCCGTTTGCAACCGCATGCTACACCGCTGTCCAACAGGTCGGCATGCCCGAAGCAGACGTAATTTTGGCTCATTGCGCCGTCAAGCTCGCATTAGCTAAAAAGTCTGTCAGAGTCTATAGGGCGTACGATCGAGCGAAGAGCATGCTTGCGAGCGATCCAGTATCGGCAGCAGCAGTGGTGCCGATACATCTGCGTAATGCACCGACGAAGCTAATGAAAGAGCTTGGTTATGGGAGAGAGTACAAGTATAATCCTGACTATAAGGATGGCAAGGTACAGCAAGAATATATGCCGAAAGAGCTAGAGGGCGTCAAATTTCTGGACGATATGGACTTAGGTGATATAGCGGACTGCGAGGACAACCAGATCGACGCCGTTGATGAAGATACTCAGGAAGGCTTTCTGTGACATCAAAGCTTTTTTAATATAATTGTTACTTTCTTCGTGAAACTTACAGCAAGAGAGCAGACCGCAAATGTCGACGACAGAACTGCTCGGTAACGTTGTTATTTGTTCATACCTTTTGCGGGAAGAACTCCATTGATAATGTAAAACATATTGCAGATTAATGTTCGAGTAAACACAACAATTAAGGCAAACAAAAAAGATACAAATAACAAGATTTAAAATAGACTAGAACTTAGAAATGATAAATAGTTCTTATCACAATAGCATTCGCACAAGAATACCGACGAAAGAAAAAGGCTAAATCCCAATTATCGCACTAGGTCCTCACATTCACAATCAAAATTATTTTAGCTTTCTTATATTTACTCGTTTTTCTTTTATTTCCTTTAAGGGAAGCTCAAAGCACCTGAAGCTACAGAGGAAGTAAAATAAAAAAGAGAAACAACCAGAGACAAAGCATGAAAGCATGAAAACGAAAATGCCCAAAACTAATATCATGCAATAAGATCGATCAATCGATTAAGTAAACCGAAGAGATAGACATTTAAATAAATAAAAATTAGCCGAAGCGCGCTATACTTTTAAGAGGACAATGATCGATCAATATAGTAAGAAAAAGCAGAATCTCACAAGTAAACAAGGCAAACCGAGCTTGCTGAATATTTTGTACAGATGACAATATAGATAATATGTAGAACCACAAAAGAACAATATGACAACAATAATGCTAGCCATCTACCTCTCAGTTCTGATGCACAAGACGCGAAAGAGAACAAGCAATAGAAGAACAAAAAAGGCACGAAATCGAGAGAGAAAAAAATGACAAACTTTCGAGAGGCACATAAAAGATATAAGAAAGGATTGATAAGAAGAGAAAAACCCATCGCGACAAGAGTGATAGCACTGACAAGACAAGGGTTCTATTCATTAAAAAAAGTTCTCAGAAACTTTTCACTCTGAGCATACTCTTCTCGAACGATGTCGAGGGTCGCCTTGATTCGGCTCAAACAAAGGTCCGAATCGGTGACGTCGCTAGTGCCAGTTTCATCTTTCTTTGCTCCCAAGTTTTGTATCTTCTCGCAAGAGTCCTTGACCTTAGTAAGACCAAGCGCAGCAGACGAACCCTTTAGAAAATGGCCTAGCGACGAGAGCTCGTCGAGATTCCTGGTGTTTCTGGCGTAAACATTAATAAAAATCCACGTTCGATAATCAAAGAAGAAAACAGAACGTCTACCGTCGCTATCATCCAGAAAATAAGGTCTTTTTTAGACAAAGTTACTTACATGGCACCGTCCATCTGGGTGAACGTGTTTTCGGCTTGTTCGAAGAAGTTCCAGACAATGCTTTTACTGAATTCTCTATCTTCTTCGTCGTCGTCCATTTCGAGAATCTGGTCAAACGTTGCCCAATCAATCAGCTCGGCGCCTTGAGTATCAGCAGAGGCAGGCATTATGATGCTTTATAATGTAGGTAGACAAAACAAAAGTGAAGAGAGAAAGATAAGATAGTTGATTGTCAAGGTCCAGAAGATAGAGAACGATTGCAGAAGAACTATTCGTAAGCAAATCAGTAAAGATCAAGCTAAAACGGTCTTCGAATAACTTTAGAACTAGACAAGACTCTATCGAACAGAAGGATTGATCAGGCTGAACTGTCTCTCGCTATTATTTCGGTACAGTCTATTATTGGTGTTTGAGTAGTATTTCCCGCTGTTTTTTTATCGTTTTGCTGCCTGTTGACGTCGATTATATTGTACGAGGGTGTACAATTAGTGCGGTTTTAGTGGGAATAGTGCGCAAAAAATAGGCTTAGTAACAATGATGTATTTGCGCTCACTAAAGAACTTGCAACAACAAATGTCCAACGGTGAAAATTCAGCACAAGATGGCAGAAAATGACAAGAAAAGGCGCAATAAAATGGAGATAGTAATGAAAATTGTTCTAAAATAAAAAGAAAAGGATGAGATCAGATTAGAGCCATAATTCTGTCGATTGCACTGTGAGTTTAAAACTGGCGTTGACGAATCGCTATTGTACGGGCCAGCCTACTTTACTACTCCCGCGGTCAATCTTTCGGCTGTCTTTGTTTGGCCCCGTTTATGCACTATTTTCAGTCTGAATCTGGTAATTCCTGTCCAACTCACTGGCTTTTCGACCCAGTTTGTAGTCCTCGTGGATCTGCTTGTCGAGCGACGCTCTCAGAAGCACCTCTGCTAGTAAATTCTAAACTCGGCGCTATCGGCATTGGTCTGTCTCTGAGTTCAATTCGAGTACAATTCTCGACCTTCAAACGGAAGAGTCAATCCGTAACTTCAGTAGTTAATCCTTTGAACCCTTTGGTATGATTGAAAACCGCAACTTGAAGTTCGAATTGGGTCATATTCGATGCTGCTTTTCATGTGTTTATCTAATCAATATGTCGAGCTAATCATATAGACATGAACAGCAATGGGATAAGGCGCTGTTCGCAGCATAAATGCCGGAATTGCTCGAGCATAGTAGACTACGTCTGCAAATTTATCTGGGTCTCATGAACCTCATTACTCTGTATGTCCGTCCAGAGCGCAGGCCATGTCAACCGCGGCCAACAAGCACGTAGCTAGCTATCTACGGGCAAAATATGTACCGAACTGCAATCACAATTCTATAAGTAGATCTAAGTCCATCCATCCATGCGGAAGCGCATGCCAATTGACCAAGCAAAACATGACTAAGTAAAGCATGCACATCTCTGTAGCACTGCGCGAGAAAAATCACGATTTCCGCATGACTAGTGTTTACGAACCACGAAGATTATCGGCACTCCTCAGACATTCTTGTATCACAGTCCAGTGCTGCTCACGCTGCTGGTGCTGGAATCTGTCGGCGAACCATCTGGCCCTGTAAATCTTTGGTCGAGGAGGTCCACTTAGAGAGTGCCAGCAAACAAGACTTTCCGTGCAAGTGACGTCATCGGATCTCGCTTATAATTGATGTTAACATTACACCATTTATGGCTTTTGTGTCTCAGCATCATGGTTTTTGGGCCTGGCCATTGAATTGCCCTGCAAAAGCCTGCAAGTCCACGCCACGACTGCTCTAGTGGCCTCTCAGCCAGTCCTATCTCCACCGTTAATGTTGGCATTGATTCCTGGCAAGCAGCGCCAATGGTACGCTTTATCTACGGGCCAATTGGCATATTTGATTACCGTCAAGCACAAAAACCAACTTCAAAAACACTTTTTCTCAGGATGGTTAGTTGCATGAGTCTCTATAGTGAAACACGGAATCTATGATAACATCAAGAAACGCGACACACAGCAAACCACGCTCGTCCATTTTTAGAGTTTTTTCGTTATATCGAGTATCATTATATCGACAGTTGATCGTATTACCCTCCTTACTCGATATCTAATCATAAACACCGATTTATCTAACCTTCGCTCTCGTGTAGAAACAAACCGGTGTCAACAATAGAGGCCGACACATTAGTTCAGGCCAAATATGTCAGTGGTCGAGCCTACGATTTGATGAGTAACGCGAATATAGATTATCGTTTAGCCAATGCAACCGGTCGAGTTATCGCTCGTCCATTTTTACAGATGTTGTTTGCGTTATATCGAATATCGTTATATCGAGAGTTGATCGTTAAGTCAACGTCTGTAGGAATGCATTCCCTGAGCGAGGAGAAGTTGGAAGAGGTCCCCGCATCTCTGGATACGTTACCCTCTTATACCGATTTTTTGTATGTGCTGCCGAGTATTTTCCGGTCTCTAGGCCGTCCTAACGACCTGTGGTTGCCGATGTCTAGACTTTAATTCGAGTTTCTTCCCCAGTCACGACGCTGACCCCGTTGGTCCTCTCACTAGCCTTAAGCTGTGACCTGTCTAGTATCTGCGTCCGACTTCCATTGCCCTCGTATCTTGGCTTTCTACTTCTAGACCAGCGATCGGCGAGTCAGTATCGTCTCCATGAAGTTAATGGACATGAGACAAGCGCATAAATTGACATTCATTAGTGGTTAATCAAGTGTATTCATCGGATTTCTACATTAGGATGTCCACCAGTGAAGAACTGGTAGAGCAGCAGTAGTCACGGAAACCAAAAAACAGCAACTGCTCATCAGTAACTTGTTCATCACTATGATCACAATGGGTTCCCATTCACAGGCTGTACGAAGTATATTCAAATAGCATACAATATCATAGAGACTACATCTCTGACTTTGAAATCTATCTATCCTTCGGTTTATATCGTTCAAACTGACTTATTTGGTTACAGCGTAGATACTCTCGGATAAACGCTTAACGTTTCCAGACGTGATCCCAGCAACAGAAACACGACCGTCGCGGGTCATATATACGGAATACTCCCGCGCAAGCTGATCGACCTGCTCGGGTGTCAAGCCAGTATAGCAAAACATACCGATCTGGGACGTAATGTGAGACCAGTTTCGAGTGGATCCGAGCTCCTCCAAGTTCTTCTTGAGCAAGGTTCGCATCGAGATGATCCGATCAGCCATACCCTTGACCTCCTCCAGCCATTGGCTATTCAAAGTAGGGTCACCGAGAATCTCGGCAGCGATTCTCGCTCCGTGAACCGGCGGGTTAGAGTACATGGGTCGCACGACAATCTTGATCTGCGAGTCCACTCGCTTCTTCTCCTCTGGAGACTCGCACACAACTGAGAACGAACCAACACGCTCTCCATACAGGCCCATGTTCTTGGCAAAGCTCTGAGCAAGCACGATCTGATGGCCCTGCTCAACAAAGTATCGCAGCGCAAACGCGTCCTTATCGGCGTTGCCGGACGCAAACCCCTGGTAGGCCATGTCGAAGAAGATAAAGTGCTCCTTTTCCTTGCAGACCGCCGAGATCTCCTTCCACTGCTCCATAGTTGGGTCAACACCAGTAGGATTGTGAGCACAAGCATGCAACAGGATAATTGACTCGGCAGGAGCGGCCTTGATGTCCTCGATCATACCACTCAGATCCAAATTAATGTTGGTCTTGTCGTAATATCTGTATGATTTCACTTCAAGACCAGAGTCCCTGAACACGGCGCCGTGATTTGCCCATGAAGGGGTTGGCAGATAGATCGTCTTCGAGTGAGGATACCACTTCTTCAGGAACTCTCCACCAATTCGCAGCGCACCGGTACCAGAGATTGACTGCGTGATTACAAGTCTGTCCTCCTTCAGAGCTGGGCTGTTGGCAGAGTACGCCAAAATAGCAGCGAGTTTCGTGAACTCCGGCACACCAGTGATTCCTGCATACTCTTTGTCCAACGACTTTTGCAGAAGTCGCATCTCGGCTTCCTTCACAGAAGGAAGCACATATGGCTTTCCGGCATCGTCACGGTACGCACCGACACCTAAAAGGTAAGCGGTCAGTGAGAGTTTTGGCAATAATGAATCTTATAGAGCACCTACCCAAATTGATTTTTTCAGGGAACTTGTCAGCCTTGAAAGCCTCAGTGATTCCTATCAAGTCAGCATAAGCAGAACATGAATCACAAATAGCTAGTACACAGACCAAGGATAGCGTCAGGAGGACCTTGAACCAATTCAGACCACTGAATAATGTTAGTGCTGCTATTTCTTTGATGTTATTTCTTTACAAAATCCAAACAAGAAAAGAAGCAACGCAACAAAACATCGACGAAACAGCGAAGAAAAGGAACTATCAGCGCCGCGGCTTGTAACACTCGTCATGGTTGCGTCCATCAAGCATAGCTAATATCGCAAACCAATTGAAATAGACTTACTGCAGAAATATTTCTGCAAAAGACACCAGTCGATCGGAGAGAACCAGCTCGGCGAGCGAAAGTGGGCATCGTTCTAAAAGTAGATCGAGAAATTACAGATGCCATTGCGAAAAGAATAACTGACAATCTATTTCAAAATGTTAAAAACTCCAACAGGAAATGTATAAAGATCCAACAGTCAAAGAACAGAAAAAATCTGAGTAGAGTGTTGAAAGAAACGGTGCGGAGAGAAGGAGGGGTTAGTATATATCTTGAGAACAATGAATGGTGGGTGGGTGACTTCAGTCATTTTTGGCTGTGGGCAAAATTTACTGGAGTCGAAATGGACAGGGGGGAGACTGCCGGGTTAGCCAGGCGGGCGAAAACAAGCCGGGCTAAATCGAGTTATTTATTATCGTGCCACATTGTGATCTCAAAAAACATCGGCCAATTGCAGCTCGAGAATATTGAAATTGAGATCTCAGAATTGGCACAGAATGGCTATTCTTTGATGGCATCTGGACCATATTCTCCTGGAATGTGTCGTCTCAAAGGTTACTATAGTGGTCTACTTCGTCACTATAGATTCTTACAAATATCGCTATGTATTCACTGTAGATACACAAATTCAATTCCCCTTAACTAGCTATCCCCGTCACTGCTCTGATGAACATCTAGATAAAACCTGGCAGGTCAATTGAATGCCAGGAAGCAGACTGTTGAGTCAGATGGTAGCAGGCTAAACTTAACAACTGTATAAGAATTGCAAATATCCCTTGGCCCTCTAGAAAGGCTTGTAAAATGCCTTGAATTCCCTATCAAGAAACATAATCTCGGGAAGCAACCGACTTCCGCAACAAAAAAATACTCAGCTAAATTATTGTCCAACTTACCCCGGAATCAGCACGATTCTGGCCTTATCCACCTAAGTGCATATACTTTGTACAATCAATTCCCGGTAGTCGAGGTCAATGAATCACATACGCTTGTACTAAATACGTGCTGCTGGGCTCAGGCTCCTCATATAGACTAGTAGACTGATAACGCCACCTATCGTGACCTCACCGGCATCTATTATTGCCGCTACTTGTTCGGGCGTAGTGCAAATGCCTTTTGGCAGAATTTACCCCGCCAATTCGAGGTGTCGTCCACCGGTGGCCCTGTCCGGTATGTTACCCGGTCGTAATCTGTCTGCCTGGACGCGTAAAATTTCGAGTTCTGCGGCACCTGTCAAGAAGACAAATTTAGTTCAATATAGAGCATAATTTAGATTGAAAAGTTGCTGCAATGCCTATTGTATCCGCGGATTCACTCAGGTTAATAGCACCTGGGATCCTCGGATTCGTCCTTGGGGCGTCTGTTGTCTCTCTGGCGTCGTTTATCTATTCGTCGTCTGCCAAAATGTAAGTATCATTGTCTCCAGCAGTATCTTGGTGACTGGCTAACGCTATATAGACAAGAAGTCGAGTTTTTTGATTCCGAGTATGAGAGTGTGGATGATCCTGCTGTCCCCAAAGCCGTACAGGAGGCGTCAAATTGGAACATTTTGGACAGATTCACTGAATATAAAATGGTATTGACCAACTGCTTTGGCGCGCAGCTTACTCAGTTTAGTAACATGTCTAGATATTGGTTGTTCGAACCGACCTCGGAATGACGAAGGGCAAGGCTGCTGCTCAATGCTGTCACGCCGCACTTGGCTGCTATAAAAGCCTCCTAAAGACAAACCCAAAGGTATTTATGCTTAACTTCTTTGATTATTCACTTTAATATTTACTAAACCTTGCTTTAGATCCTGCGCCACTGGGAATCGAGTGGGCAACCAAAAATCACACTCCAGATTAAGGGCGAAGAGGATCTTATGATCCTTGAAGCTCAGGCTGAAAGTATAGGTATCGCACACTGCCTCATACACGACGCTGGAAGAACACAGATCGCTGCTGGATCAGTCACTGTTCTAGGATTGGGACCTGCGCCAAAGCATGTCATAGATGAAATCACCGGCTCCTTGAAACTCTACTAATGAGCATACTTCTGTAACCTGCTCTTGTAAATATATATTGAATATCGAAATTGCATCTTCCCTTATCTCTACGATGCCAAACATGAAGACGTAATGAAACTGTAGGAATATAGAAAAGTATTTATTGCTTTAGTTTGCTATATACAAATTGTGCTCTTCATCGCTGTTCCGTTTCTAAAATAGTGGCAAACTGTCCTTCTTGGCCTCGTCCTCTATCCGCTTCAACTTTTTCTCTGTTTTGGTTTTACCAGATCCCTTGCCATGGAATTGATGCGACTGGTGTTTGAACGCTTCCTTTTGGTTCATTAATCTTCCATACTCATCTTTATACTCCAATTTGATATCTGGTTTGTAGTTTTTGAATCGTTCCTGTGCTTCCCTTGCCTCTTGGAGTTGTCGCTGCTGATTCTCCCACCGGGCGGCTTCTTCTCGCTCCTTTTGTGTCATGCCATCGAACTTTCCACGCCGTCTGTCTTCTTCCCGCTTTGCGCGCAACTGAGCTTCCGCAAGCACTCTGCGCCGCTGCGTCTCCAACCGCCACCTGCCGTTCTCCGACTGTATCCGTTGTCTCTCAATTTCATCCGCTTCTGGAGTCTTCAAAAATCCCCGGCGTCTCAGCATAGATAGCGTATCTCCCAATCCCACAGACGACATTGTTGCCTCCTCTTCCAATCCTGCAACTATCTCTTCAACATCTTCCTTGGCCTCTAAATCTTGCTCTTCTGTCGTATCTTCCATCGTATCTTCCATCTTCAGATCCTCTTCTTCTTCTGCCCACTCCTCCGCCTTTACAGAAGCAGATGCAGTCATAGAAGTAGAAGAAGCTTCAATCACTGTAGATGCACTGACTTGCTTCGGCTCCTCCTTGACGGTAGTATTGTTTTGAATAGTACTCAAAAATACACTAGTGTCGTCTATTACCAATCCACCTTCTTCATCCTCTCCTTCTGTACCAGTGGCGTCCGTGCTTTGCTCTCTAATCATTTGAGCTCGCATTTCCGGCGTCCAGAATTTTGTCTTTCCTCGTTTCTGACTCTGTTGACGCTGCTTCGCCAAAAGAAATTGTAAATCTTCGTCATCGTCTTCGACCACGTCAGCATCCATCATAGGCAGGTCTGACGTCGGAGCAAGTCCATCCTCTTCTCCTTCGGTCTTTACTTTCGATCGCTTGTTCTTGCTCGCGCGCTTCTTGAACTTCCTAAATTTCACTGGTTCAGAAGGCATGTAGTCTGACTCTGGAGCTTTAAGGATTTCATAGTCAAGTGATACCTTCATACCATTGTTCAAGCCATCAGTCCCTTTTTGTCGCTCAACGTCGTTTGTTGGAACAGATATAATCTCACTATCAAGAGTGAAAAACTTCTTGTCAGCCTCCTCTTCGTCATCATAGCGTGACAAGATGCCTTTCTTCTCCATGTCTTCATCTTCAACGCCCGTATATCGCAGTTTCCGTTTTCGATTCTCTAGATTCTTCGCGGTCCTCCGTTTCTCCTCTAGCACACTGGAAACAAGCTCGTCGTCCTCCTCATCCAGAACGTCTTTGTCCTTCAGTGTCAAAACAACATCTTGGATTTCACCACCTATTTCTTCTAGACTGTGTGCCACCTTTAAGCCCTTCAGATCTTCGGAGGTATAGGTGGCCATTTCCTCTTCATCATTATGGTTAATCACGACTTTTGCCTTCTTGTTCTTCTTCTTAGCCTTCTTAATCCAATCCAAGGCACTAAGTCCATTCTCTGACTCAAGTTCTTCAGCTAGACTCTTGCCTTCTAGAGCGCGCAGTCGCTCGACACGTTCCTTAGCTTTTTGAATTCGCTGTCGAGTTGCTTCTAGTCCAGAACTACGACGCTCTTCTTCGAGCTTTTGTCGCCAATTTTCTAGCGCAGCTTGATCCTGTGCATCTGAAGTCGTAGATAAATTTCCTGCACCATTTTCTCCATTATTAGCAATGGCGACTGCTGCCTGATCTGGCACTGGGATGGGCCGTAGTCCTAAAGATATTCTGATTCGATTCGTCTCTTCTAGAGAAACCGATGAGTCTTCATCAGCCATATTTCGTAACTCTATATTACCGCTGCAACCACTCTATTGCTAGTTGAAAAAAGTAAAATTCGATAATAAATGAGATGAAAACGACTGATATCTGACGATGGCTGATATGTGAGTGGACGCAATTTTGAGATGTATGACAAACTTTCGTTCTAAGATATACGGGAACTGTGCGGCAATGTTCCTCACAAAAGTCATTGTTTTTGCTAAACTCCCAGGTGCTTATTCATCACCGACAAAACGGCTTGTGCTGAAATCTTTTTTAAATTCATATAGTCATGCCAGCTTGCTGATGTAATAACTCATATACTCCAATTTTTCACTTGCAGCCCGAATCTGCTTATCGCCATAGCACTTCTGCGAGATCATGGGTAGAGACGGCGGCATCTCCCCCCAAACTTTTACGGATCACAGTCAGTTGTCCACCTCTGACCTTCATCTCTCTGCTCGTTCTCGCCTAGATTCACGCAAAACTCGGCCGGTTTCAAACTATTTCGATTCATACGCAAACAACACTACCAGTCCCCACAATCTTCACAATTCTCACAATAATTCCAGCTCGCATACGAACTCAAATGTACTCAACAGTCTCAATTCTCAACCTTATCGCGGCTGGCAGCAGCCGAGCGAGAGCAGTGCTAGTGGTAGCGGAAGTGTTAGCAGCATTGGAAGTCCTGCTGCCTCAAGTTCCAATCTGAACCTAAGTCACGGTTTACATAACATGGTACCTCCGCCGGTTTTGAAAAACCACAGGAAATCAAATTCCTCAGAGAGTTTTCTTGGACTTGCTGCAGGTGCAGCATACCCAGAGTATCCTGTGTTTCCCCCCGGAACTCCGGCAGGAAGGTCTTCATCGGGAGGGTTACCGGTAGCCTACAGTCAATCTCCTACGCATAGCAAAAGATCACCTCTCGCTTCTACTGGAGTTTTTGCAAATTCAAGCGGCGGCAAGTCGCCTTCTCTTGAAGGATATGGGAACATGCCTACACGAAACAGCGCAAGAGATCTGAATAATAATTCTAGCATTGACAGAACATCGAAGACTGCGCGCCGAGGATCATCAGAGAGTGAAAGTAAAAAGAGTAGCGGAAATTTTATGTCTCTGATAAAGGTTTTCAAGAAGGACTACCGCAAGGAAGAATCAAACGTATGTTTAATTGTTTCATTCAATGATTGGTTGAACTAGTTTATTTTGATATTTGACGATAGAGAGTTGTGAATGCCACATATACTGATCTAGCTTATTTAGAATCCATATTCTGGGCGAAACTTTAGCGATACCTATCTCACGAATGCAAGATCCATGACATCACTTTCATCATTTCCTGACAAGGACCAGCGATCAGTGCGAAAGCAACCAGTTTCGATGGCCAATCTACATGCACCAATTCATTCCAACCCTAACTCGCATGGAGGTCTGGGAGCACATGGAGCACATGGAACATATGCTATCCTTCCCCCGGCTGTAAATCCAGCTCTTGTCGTTCCATCAAATACTGCTATACCATCTATAGAGCAGAGCTCCAGAGAGAGAACGCTTGTCCTTTGCACACTTGACCACGAACATTTCATTCTTGTAGATGTCTCGGACTATTTGTTTACCTCGACCTTACGCCAGATGCTGTGTAAGCGATTTCGGGTACCTGACTGGGAGCGCACACAAGTTTTTGTCACCGAGCTGGGCGAGGGCGAGAAAGGAAATCCGCTATCTGATGATGACCTCCTCGAGCTTTGCCATAAGAGTGATTCAAAAGGGACCCTCAAATTCTATTTAAGATGCCTTGGGCCTTCGCCATCTAGTATATCCGACATTATGATTTATACTTCCCCTACCTCTACCAGCAGTAGCGTTGGTATTCCTGCTGCGGGCATCAAAGGGCATGATCTACCGCCTGCGATTCTATCACAATATCAGCAGAAAATAAACAGCCGACAATCGAATTTCATGCAACCGCGATTGCGAGTTAATACCCAGCAGATTGGCGCATCAGATCGTGAGGAATGGAGATTGTCTCACCGCTACAGTAACAGTCATGAAAGCAATCCAGATAATATTTTTGATACGGAGTATTTGGATAGTAGCGAATCTAAAAAGGAATTGTATTCAAATGATGCAGATGCGGCTCCTGTAATAAATGTGATTCCCACTATTGCAAATGGATCTGCAACCGGCGCTAATAGTGTTCCTGCTGCTGCTGCTTTTTCCTCCATCACCGGTACTTCGGTTACTCCTGCCGCTGCTTCTACTCCTATTATTACCGCTGCCGTTGCTCCGCCTAGTAGTGCTCTCAGTCGTACACGACGAACATCAGAAATTAGTGGTAGGTCAAAACACTCTGAGGAACAATTAGAGAGACCATCACATTCTCCCTCTTCGGTATCTCCACTTATTCCTTCTGTCTCGCCACTTACAAATTCTGCAGGAGCCCTTGATTCTGCAACTGAGAGTAGTGGTCCGGCGCATGACACGGATGGATACGAGGGTGACGATGATGATGTAAACACTGTCGAAGAGCCGGCTTCACCAAAATTAAGCTCTGCAGCTTTAAAGAGAAGTCGAGTCCTAATAACTGGACACGGAGATTCTGAAAGCTCTCATGCACACTCACCTGCCGTAGGCAAGGCTGGAAGAGCTAGTAACACCACGGAGCAATTAAGACAGGCAGATTCTCCCCGTACGTATTTGTCTTATTCAGCTCGATTTTGTAGATTGCTGCTAATGGTAAATAGGTGAGTCGTTTAAGGTCATTCGGCACCATCCCCAGAAAGAAATCAATTTCGACAAAGGTCGTGTTTCACCTTACGACCAGAGACCACAGAGCAAATACCAGTTTGTAGCTCTACGCACAGCACCACCTCCCCCACCAAACAGAACATCAAGCAAATGTTTCCAGGTGCCAAGAAAATCTATCGGGCATGTGTCAGAAGATCCATTGAGACAGACGTCTGCAGAGCAACAGCTGCAGAATGTCCACCCTCTCTCCACTGTTTCAGCGCCAATACCAAACAGAGATCCTACTAGTTCAGCCTCCGCCACTTCGTTACCGCCGCATATACCTGTGAGAACGCCTTCTATAAGGGGTGTAACACCATCAAGTGGAATATCCAACGATGCCTTCAAAGAAAATATGGTATCATTTGCAGATGCACCATTACTTGACTTTGGTGACGATACTAGTGATAGCGATAGTGGACTATGGGCAAAGAAACCTCCCTCAACTGTAACAAGCACTCCAACGAATACGGCTGCAACTTCGGAAATTGGAACCATGAGCAATGCCGGCTCCGGTATCCGTCATATTAATGAAGTCACCGTGTCACCTGTAGAACATGAAGTTATAAAACCCATTCTGAAGATACAGACAGCATCCGTTAATGCAGATCCACCACATATGTCAGCGATTTTAGAGAGATCCGAAGGCTCTTCGACTACCTCAGAGTCAGAGGAGACATTTGCGCAGTCGGGTAATATATCGAACACGTTAACAGCAAAACCATCACCGCTATCTATCGTTCAGCAGTCGCCTAGTACAGGTTCAATAGCCGCGAAGCATGATGTGCCGTATCCATTTCTTGAAAGGATATCCAGAAAGACAGATATTTGGGCAGTCCGACCACCTGCAGAGGTTGTCTACGAAAATCTTGAGAAATATTTCCCGAACACTGATTTGGATAACCCAATAATTGATGCATCCCTAGATTCCCCAGGTGTTCAGACAATGTCGGAAGAAACAGACAGAGATGAGGCAGTTAGTGGAAGCAGCGCGACGACAATTTCAGGCACTACAGCGACCTCTGTGATGTCGACGCCGCAGACTAGTGCGGTTAACACAGACACAGGTTTTGGAAAGGTCAACATGACGAACGGTCCGCCCAATACTCCGGTAACGCTAACTGATACACCGTCTACTACTAGTCCGCCTGACACCTTGCTACAAAACGAGGATGCAAAGTCTTCGTATTCGATTCACCCAGTACGGCCAGTATCTGCTCCGCTTGCAGAGAAGAGCACGAGTAGTATGGCCGATTCAGTGATAGCGGATTATGGTGCCAATTCCAATGGCAATAGGAATTTCAACAGCAATGGCGAGAACAACATCACCGCTGTTAATGGTAACATCGTCAAGCCGGCAATTTCGAGACGCATGAAGTCTATCCGTATTGTAGCTCGAGAAGCTAGTGAAGCTCGAAGGCGATATGTGAAAGAAGACGCATCCTCGCGGTCGCAAAATACCGTAACTTCAGAGAAGAAGGATCTGCTAAGGAGAAAGAGTACGAAGATGTGGGGACAGCGAGTCGTTGAGGTGAAACCAGGACAGGTATTTCCCAAAACTCTGGAAGATGTGCAGCAGGTAAAAATGAATGCTCAGAGAAGACAGGAAGAGCGACAAAGGCATCAGGCGCAGTTTCAGCAATTCAACTGGGTCAAAGGAGAGTTAATTGGTACAGGTACATTTGGGCGAGTTTTCCTTGCATTAAACGCCACGACTGGCGAGATGATAGCTGTAAAGCAAGTGAGCGTTTCGAATAACGAACGGCAACGAGAGGTCATTGAGGCACTTAACTCAGAAGTCGAGACAATGAAAGACCTTGACCATTTAAATATCGTGCAATATCTAGGATACGAGGCATTGCCAGATATATGCAGCTTGTTTTTGGAATACGTTCCTGGTGGATCAGTGGGTACGTGTCTGAGAAAGCATGGCCGCTTTGAGAGGCCGGTCATTCATTCCTTGACCAGACAAGTTGTCGACGGACTTGCTTATCTGCATTCGAAGGGCATCTTGCATCGGGATCTCAAGTCGGACAATCTTCTACTAGATTTAGAGGGAATATGCAAGATCTCGGATTTTGGCATCTCCAAACGCAGCCGTAAGTTTTTTATTTACATTTATTTTTGGTTCTCCTGGCATGGTGATTGTTCTAACAGTAGGAATATGTAGAAAACATTTATTCGAACGACGCAGAAATGTCTATGCAGGGTACTATTTTCTGGATGGCCCCTGAGGTCATTCACAATGTCGTGCATAACGAGAAGCAAGGCTATAGTGCAAAGGTCGATATCTGGTCGCTTGGATGCGTGGTCTTGGAAATGTTTGCTGGTCGCCGGCCGTGGTCAAACGACGAAGCTATTGGGGCTATGTATAAGCTCGGAAACGCGAAGTTGGCGCCTCCGATTCCAGAGGACACAGTATCCTATGTGTGTGTGGAGGGCAAGGATTTTCTGGATAGCTGTTTCAAGGTGGACCCTGATACGAGGCCAACTGCACAGGTGCTGTTGAGAAGCAATTTCTGCAAGCCTGATCCGGATTTTAATTTTGCAGAAACAAATTTGGCAAAATTGATAAAGTTCAACGATAAGAGAGTAGTACCTTTCCCGAGATGAGTTTCTGTAAGCTTAGAGGCTACGAGGAGCTATGTGACAGACCTCATTGTGATCAGAGATTACGCAGCAAAAAAAGTAGGCATAGCAACAATAGAAGGCAGATGGGCAACAATGACCAGATTGTCTGTGCCTTCGATGCCCATTTTTCTGATTGCCATAGATCGAGATATTTTAATGTATTATCAGCTTGTTGATTTTACAATTTGTAAGTTAGTCTAATCAATGGAATGCATTTTCATCTTTCTAGCGTAAGATAGCGTGCGATATTTAGACCTGCCTTGGTCGTAGCATTAACACTCAAGGCAGAGTGATAAACACGCTGGTCTCTGCTCTATTCTGCATTCGATATTAATTGCGACTTGGCTCAGACGAACTGCTCAGACTCACGGAATTATCCGAGGAATGTGCGATCGCACGTTGGTCGATTATATCCTGCATGGAGCTGGAGTAATTTACTACTATAGCGTTGTCGTGGCATATCGTCGCATTTTTTTCCCAGTCCAGTTAGCCTTGATGCCGGTGCAGGATTCCATCGCATTTCGCACAATATTTTATCACACCGCCATCTTTATTATGATGCCCTTTCTGCCAATCATGAACTTTTACAATGTGCAGAACCTGACGTTGCCTGCAGAATGCCAGAGTACCAATCTGGCGGTTGGGATCTCTGGCAAGGAGTGGCGTGAAAATCTAAAGGATAAAAAGTTCCGTATTTGGGTTGTCTCCTAAGTCTCCTGTAGAATCTCTCCCGAAGAGAAATGAAAACTCGTCAGAACGTTGCTAACCGACAAACCCACTCAGTGATTTGAACGCACAACGCACAACGCCCACAAAGTTCTAAACATTGCCCTGCCCGTGACTGGATCTCGAGAACGTGCCGATTCGACTCCCGGGGAATTGGTGGACCTTCGACAGCATCTCTTCTTTTCTAATGATACGACGCATTTTGGACTGATGAGTGACGACTGGCCACATCTCAATTCATAGTTTCATTTTGCACTGGCTATTTGGCGTAGCAGCCGTTGATGTTCTTTTGAGTCACAGAATGCGTGGGCTTTCTCGCAAGAAATTCCCGAAAAGGTTGCGCCTCACTATGATACTCCAATCTGACGCGTCCATCCAGAAAATCACTCCCGGTACAACTTTTTAACCGAATTTCGGTACAACTTTTTTGCCGAATTTCGGTACAAATTTTTGCATCTTCCGTGACTAGTTGCCACGCGTGCATCAATTAGAAGAACTGGGAAGACTCAGGCGGAAGACATATTAATATGCTCCATGAAGATCTCTGAACTCTTCAATCCTGTTATATCGTTTAGCGTTGCCTCTCGCATTAAAGGTCAACAAAGGAAATAATTGAGAACTTGTTCACCACAGAAAAAAAACCAAGATCTGGCTTGTGATTAGACAATAGCCACATCTCAAATATATAAAGTCTACTGTCCTTTGGTTTCAATTGACCTTTAACTAGACCTTTGACTAGACCTTTAACTAGACCTTTGACTAGACCTTTAACTAGACTTTTAACAAGACCTTTAAGCAGACGCCAAAGAAATTAAGACAATCTATATAATTGCAAAATCTGCAGCAATGTTGTCTCTGGTTGAGCGTTTCAGTCGGTCTGAGGTGGACCTTTATTCGTATACGCCGAACAAGGGAGAGAATTTGGCCGCTTTAGTGGTGTTTGCGAGCGCGTGGGTAGCTCATGCTACGCTTGGTGCTTTCTATAGACAGTGGTGGTTTGGAATCAGCATGTTCATTGCCTGCGGTCTGGAGACTGCCGGCTATATTGCCCGAACTCTGAGCGCAAGCGATCCGCACGGCATGAACAACTATCTTGTACAGATCATCTGCCTTACTCTTGCGCCAGCGTTCATGATGGCGGGCATCTACTTTTTGCTGGCCGAGTCTGTCGTGATCTGGGGTATCCAGTATTCCCGTGTCTCGCCGTGGTCGTATAGCCGAACTTTTATCAGCATGGACTTTGTTGCCATTGTTCTTCAAGGTATGTTTTCTTTCTTTCGAATAGTCATAGTCCGTATAGCTGTATTAACATGAGGAAGGTGCTGGAGGTGGAATGGCTGCTGTTGCCTTGCAGACGGACCACGATACCGCGACTGGAACGCATATCATGGTCGCTGGACTGGTAGTTCAGGTTGTGTCAACTCTTTTGTTTTCCTCTTTTGCCTTGCAATTTTGTTGGCGAGTCCGGCACGGCAAGCCATATCCTCTCAGAAAACTTTCAAAGAAAAGCAAGAAGATGATCACGAAGTCAGTTGAAAGCGCCAAGTCGAAACTCGACGAAGACAGCAGTGCCACTGCCGCAATGGATTACGAGGCCAACGGTACCAATCCGAAATTTGCAAATATTAGACAGCGACGCTACACGAGATGTTTCTTGGTTGGGACCGCATTAGCTGTCATATTTGTCTTTGTCCGGTCGGTTTACCGAGTTGTCGAGCTGTCTGAAGGATGGACTGGAATGCTGATGACCCGCGAGCCCTACTTTTTGGTTCTGGACGCTCTGATGATGGGAATTGCCGTCTGGATTATGGTTTTTTCGTATCCTGGCATTGCTTTCGGACGTGTCAGTGTTACCAACGAATGGATTCGCCAACTGAGGATTCTGCACGCGAACGTCGACCAAGAGTAAGGGACACATTTGGAAAGAGACCAGTTATCTACAAGCTATACCGGTGAATACGACGCCATACAATTTAAACTCGTATGCCCATTCTTTGGATAGTATTTAGGCTATCAATCAAGATGGCTATTTAAGCTGCTACATATTCACACTGTATCATGAAATTTAACGTAGCCAATGATTTGATATTTAATAATTTTGCCTGGTGTCATTCTGAACTTCTGTGAATCAAGCACAAGTGGTCCGTTCTCCGAACCTCACTTCAACATCACAGTCTAATCACTTGCCGTTAAACCCTGTACTAAATGCCGCACTTATCAACCGCGCACTGAGAATAATATTATGCTCTATCTTATTGATCTGATATCTCTGGCAAGTTCAATGCTAAATAAAGTTTAACATTAAAAACAGCTATAGCACTTACCGTGTCCGGGTAAAATATAGTATCTTTTCTCGTGTTCGTGTTCGTGTTATACTTAATAGGGTTCGTCACGTCCTCGCGCTGGCAGGCGACCCACATCTTATCAAGATACCCTGAGCCCGGGCCATTCCCGATACCTTCAAATACCTGTCCTCAAGTACCTTGAAATCCAACGGTTTCCTCCACGATACATTAATTGGAACGGCAACAAATATCTAGTTACTTGTACATAGGGTTTCTTGGTACTGAATGGTCGCAAACAAAACTTGAGCTGCCTATGCTTATTATTGACATATCGTCTACGCAAGCAATGTGCAAGCGTGCATGTACGATAGCTAGCGCAGGGCTGTCACAAGGCCTGTTTCGGCCTGGCTGCAAGGTGGAACGTAGGGATTGTGTCGGATAAATATTATCATGATGGTGGTGTTGCTGGCCGCAGGTAGTTTCATGATCCGGGTGTCAACGAGTGAAGTCGGAATACTTGGCACGAAACCTGGATGGCCCAGTATCTAGGGCGTACTCGAGAAAAATACAGACATTGGCCCAGCCGTAGATCTTTCTAGCTTTTTTCTCCTAAGACCAATTGCTACAGCAGATGTACAGCCAAGCAGACGTACAGCTATGGAGAATTGTAGAGCAGTGCGTCGCAGCAGAAGCAAACAGCATCATGTAAATCGTCCATCCAGGCTCACCGAACTCGACCCGGTTCTCGAAAGGAGATTAGTCATTACGAGACCATAGATAAGATCCGGGTAACATCAAGATTCTCCGCTTATTTTAGGTTTTCGTAGAGACCCAGCAGCGCCTTATGACTAACGTTGTGGTGGTGCGCCAAAATGCTCGGGAAGCAGAAACGCAAATATAATAATCTCGGGAGTCAAAGAGACGGCGAGCATAAGAAATTACAAGCTGAGGAATGCGATTGAAATTGGGGTTAAATTGAAGACGGCCAGCTTCCTAGGTAGTAGGAATGCCCGTTGCAGTAAGAAACAGGAGCCGTAAACGTACTTCCGCCTTAACTTTTAGTGCTGGTATAAACTCGCTAAAACCCATTATTCATTTTGCCTCGTATTTATCTATCTTTCTTTTTGTATCTTTGTTTAGACATTTCTCAATTACAAAAAAATCCAGCATATATATAGACATCTTAAATTTTCCCTAGTATATGGAATTACTTTGTTTCTAGCTTTATTATAGACTGCATTGTTTCGAGCAACTCTTTTTTTTTTGGTACCTTATAATTAATACTCTGAATTCAAATTTCTTTAAGATGGCCTATCAAATCTTGCCCAACAAGCTTATAGCTTTGTGGCTATTTGTTTCAAGTGTTTTGGTTATCTGGGTAAGTGTTCGAAGATATCTGTCTACGTATGAAGATGGTTTGGCTAATGCTCTTTACAGGACCTTTTGTACATCTTATGTCGCCCGCATTCTATGCCAGGTGGTAAATGGCATGCTATCTGGAAGCCTTACGCGATCTACTCCGAAGTCGACTACTGCTATGGATTCCCCGCGCTTGAGCAAGGAGACGGATTTCCACCGGCCCAGTCGATTGTTAACATCTTCGAGGTTCTGTGCAACTTCTTTTACCTCTACACTGCTTATTCTTCTGCCATCCCTGCCTCCAAGAAGGTGTGTGGAATGATTATTGGATTGCTTGGCGCCACCAGCACCTTCAGCAAGACTGTTCTCTACTTCCTGGTTGAGTATCTCAGCGGTCTTAAGTACGTTGGCCATAATACTTGGCCAATGCTCATCCAGTACTATCTCCTTCCCAGTGGTATCTGGGTCGTCTTTTCTTTATTGACCATGATCGTCGTCTCAAAGCAGATCCACGGAGGTCTCCTGACTGCCGTGTCGTCGCTCAATGGCTCATCTCTCAATGGCCAAAAAAAAGTCAATTAGATTGACTCGAATGACGATATAGAGACTGTAAAAGAATATAGGAAAAATCATATGTCGACGGCTTTAATGTCTTTTCATGCTTTCTAAATTTTCGTCGTCTCTCAGATTCATGTATTTTTAATTGAGGATCTTGTTATATCTACTACAATTAGGTTTTTGGGATTATAAGGTATGGTAAGTCATGCTACGACAACAAATGAATTGGCAAATGGATATGACTAATATATAATGACAATAATTGTAATGATAAGTGATCACAAAGTATTTACTATGGTAGCCAACAGTTAGTATCTATGAACACTTTCGCAAGTTTATGTGTATCTCTCCAATTGATTTAGTTGTCTCCCTATTCTTGTCAAACACTCTGAAGCAGGGAGAACCATTAATCTTACTGTTGCCATATTTGCAATCTAGAAGACTTGCTCTGCTCCGCTCATCCGAACCGCTGTACCGTACTTTTGCAGCTTCGTCAACAACGAATCTCCCTGCTTGACAAGCAATTGATATTGCGCGTTTTTGTTGTCGGGTCGGTTGGTCTCAATGATTCCATTGACGCGGTCAATCACACAGTTGACCTTCTTCTGGGGAATAAATTTCGATAAGTCACTATTTATATTAGTATAGAAGACACAAGATATATCTCGCAGTTCCTTACTTATCCAGAAATTCCACAGTCACGCCAAACGCTTCGGCCATACTCCTCAAGCTCAGCGCACGATAGGACTCCAGCAACTGTGTGTAGCCTTTTCGACGCATCTCCTTGACGTAGTACTTCGCATGCGGCGCCAAGTATCTGTTTATCCGCAAATGCACTTCATCGACCTCCAGCAGGGCCTTGAAGAATGTCGCATAGTCGCAAGTGTACAGCGCATTCACCATCGTAGCTAGTGGCTCCAAGGAAGACGTGGTAGGAAGCAGTGAAAGCACCTCCGGAGAGTCAATCACCTTTGTCTTCATGGAAACCCGACCCAGAGATACTCCAGCAGCAAGAACAGCGTAACCTACTACCTCCTCATACGTGCATACCTCATTTGAAGCAAATGTGGAAAGGCTGTCTAGCAGTAGCTCGGCTGATTCGCTGAACTTACGGATCGACAATAAATACAAGCCATCATACGTTTTCAGTCTATTGCGTCTATCCCAGTCTCCACCTCTATCAATCAATCTGCAAGAAACATGTGAATTTAGCTTTCAATGCACATAATGGCTACGTCAAGAATACTCACACTTTCACGTTTTCGAGCTCTTGCCCTACAAATGTCTTGTTATCAAAAAACATTCCGACCCGAATGATTGTGAATAGAATATCGATCTTGGATCCCAGACCTGGTGTCAACTCATATGCTTTTCGAAGCGCGGCTATGGCTTTGCTCTAAAATTCAAATAAGTAAACGGCCTCTCCACCATCCTAGCTGCATTTTATCTGTCGCTTACCTCGTCACCGACGCCAGCCCAGTATTCTCCAACCTTGACCCATCCTTCTGCGATCTCCATCTCTCCGCCGGCTTCTTCAGCTTCTTTGATGACCTTCTCAAGTTTTTCCACCTCTTCTTCGTTCTTCTTCTTCATAGTCTTGAATTTCTCTTCATCCCAACCAATCTCCTCCATCTGCTCCTCGGCATGCAGATAGTAGTACAGCGGCGCCATGTCCCGCTCGTTTAAAGCATCAATCAGTGTCCTTTTTGCTTTCTCATGAGTCTCGGCGGGAAGATTGATGCTTTTCAACAGAAATATTTGATACGATAGCGTCAGATCGGGCACCGCGGAAGACGAGCTTGTGCCAGTGATAGCTGACCCATCTGAATTGGACGTAGACATCTTGTTTTACTTTCAAGGATCCGTCTGACGTATCTGTTCTCGCTTGATCTAGTTATGCGACTTATGTGTTTCGGCTGGCAGTCAAAGCAACTATCCTTTTATTACTGATTGCTCAATAGAATACTGTAAGCAATGGTTTTCTCCTCCTAGCATTCTGTAAAACTAACATCGGGTGGCCCAAATGGCCACTGACCAAACCCGGGTAATTTTATTATCTCGGTAGGGTAATTAAACATGTAAACTTACTCGTGCGGCTTTCCACATTGGGCAATGCGGAGATTAGGCTAACTCTCGCTTGAACCTCGGTCTTCTCAAACTTCATACGCGATAATCCATCGACGACTAAGATGCTGTAAGCTCTGGAGAGGTTCAGATTTTTTGAAAAAGAAACAGCGCAAGTAGTTTCCTAAGTATTCTGGTCTATGTTACCTTTAGAATTAAAGTAAGGCTGGACAAAACGCGTAGGAACGGAAAATCGCTGAGGCAAAGTGTAGATTTCCGACTAGGAAATGTGAGTCGGATCCCATTTCTGCATTCTTCGTATCTTTGTTCGCGACAAAGTGCCTTTCTCCCCAATCACCAATTTTTTTCGTTCTCCCTTTGTATGCTTACTTTCCGCTTTTCTCTTGTCTAGTCTTATAATCTCGTTTTTTCATTCAAAGCCTAATTCAAGAATTTACAACCATGGTTGCTGATGCTCTGATTTACCACCCAACAATTACTCAGCTCCTGAAATTCTTGGACACAACTGTCGGGCGAGACAAGTTGATGCGAATGTTCCAGTATTGGGCTCGATTCTACTCTTTTTATCTCGCCCGCAAGGGATACTCGAAGACAGTAATCGAGCCTTGGCGGTCGACTATGGCGCAGTTCTCGCTTGCTCGAAAGATGATGCGTGTGGGGAAGCCTATCCAGCACTTGAAAGCAGCTGCCAAAGCAGCAGACCAAAAGACGCTTGATCCAATCTTGAGATATACAGCCGTGCTTAGACAGATGTCGTACGCTGTATATTTGACTTTTGACATGATGTTGCTCGCGCACTCGACCAAATTGGTGACGCTGAAGAATCCGCAGTTTGTCAACAAGTCGTATTATCGATTTTGGCTTACAGGTATCAGTGCAAGTATGCTCGGAGGACTTTACAAGTTGTACGGACTGAACAGGCGCGAGAGCTCTCTAAACGCACAAGCTGAGAAGGATCTTATGGCGATCAAGAAAATTCAAACGTAAGTTCGCGTTATCTCGCGTGTTATTATCAATGTGCTAATTCTCGCAGCGAGAAGAAATCGACCGCCCAGCAGTTGATCCTTGACGTCCTGGACAGTAGCATTCCTATCGCTGGACTGCAGTATGCTTCTCTGGACGATGGTGTAGTGGGTCTATGCGGCCTGATATCGAGTATCATTGGCGCGTCGTCTCAATGGAAAGCAGTTGCGTAGACAGATTTGGAAATTTTTCAGGCTTTTATCGGCTCTTTCTTGACCTGTTTCGCTTTTCATCTTGTCCACTCTCTGTATTTAATGGTTTAAATATAGTGTAGTTCGTAAATTATCTATTAATCTGAAGACTATGTGTACAAGATACTTAAGGCACTTCATGCATTCTCTCCAAAACCGCCCAATTGTTTTAAGCCACAATATCAATAGCACTCTATAGCATACCGCTTCCTTTAATTTGCGTTATGATCAAATTAGTTGAAAAACTTTCTTGTCGACTTTCATGAATTCAGAAACTGAAATTCCGGATCCCACTGAATTTTACCACTTGCATTGATAGAACAACGATGTTCAGACTCGAAATTTGTGGCCGGCTTGTATACTGCTATTTGTGACGCGTATTCCACGATAATCAATCTCGATTTACAGATTTGATTTCTTTGATATCTTCCTTCCAAAGGTTCACTTCAAAAACTCTCGACAGCATAGCCCGATCTTTATTCTCCAAATCGTATTCCACAATATATTCTGTGAATTCTGTAAGTATCGCTTCGGACGATTTTCCCCAAAAATTATATTCAGCAAATCAGCTGATCGTAAGCCACAATTTTTCTTCCCGTTCCTCTTACTATTCATTGTCTGGCGTCTTGCGATCTTGACGCACGCAGAGGTGTATCGCTTGTCAAGCGAAAAAATACGCACTTCGTCCTTAATGGCTAGTATGAGTCTTAATTGTCTGCTGACATTTCCGACCGCACTTTATTGACTCTGTCAGGAATGTCGAGAAGTAGCTTGCCACGTAGTGGATCATTTTCAATGTCGTCCTCCTCTTCCTCTTCATCGTTCTCCGCATCGCTTAATCTTTCGTCGTCTTCCTCTTCTTCTGCGGGAGCTATATCTACACGATCGACCTCCTCCTTTCTTCAACAAAATAGTTCATCGTCGTCCGTCAGAAATTAGTCGATATTGCGATTGAGACAGCGGCGCAGAACGATAACGTCCCACAATACAAGAACCTATCGACAATCCAATCGCTTGGCCAACAGAAAGATATTTTGACACGTTATTTTTAATCAACGAGCAATAATCGGCCCAATATCGATTCTTTCTGCAACCAGTCATTATCATCCATACTTCGGTTTACTATAGTCTCTCCATTATGAGTCACATACAATGCTCGATCATCCTCTTCTAAGCTCACTGTTAGGCCAATTCGGTAATGTGGCAAATCAATCTCTTCGCCAGTCTGAGGATTTACTATCGTAAGTCCACCGAGACGCTCTCTTCCGAATACTAATAGTTCGGCGTTATACGATAGCGACAGTGAGTGTATGACAGAGAGACGCTCTTGTGAGAATATCTTCTCATATTCGCCAATGAAGACTCCCACTTATAGACTTTGATGTGACCTTGGTCAAATGACATCGCAAAATGCTTGTTGTTTCACGAAAACCCGGCTCGTGTAGCTCTTCTCTCGGTGTTTGAAAACGCAACGGCATAGGTAATCTGCAGAAACCTGAAGGTTGCCTTCTTCAAATGATATATGCGTAGATATCTCAATGGAGGCCGCCTGAAATGATCGCAGTATGATACGAGATAGAAACTTCCATCGGAGGACAATTCTCTGCATTCCGAATGATCATGCTGCCTGGTCATGTCATTACACATAGTCCTACACACTGGCATCAGTTTCAGTCGTGTCAGCTTACGTCGTAGAAAATTTAAATACAGCCAGTATGCCCACTAGGGACTCGGCTTTTCTCGCCACTTTGCGTGATATCTATGCACATTTCCTCTATTTTCGCTTGTTGACTATCTGAAGGCTTAATCAAATCCCGCATATTTCATCCGCCGATAATCTCTCGAAATCGAGCTCACCCCTGTCCCACTCTTTTCCTTTTCTTTGGTCGATCCTTTTGATACTTCTCAGACGGTAGAAACAGCGCAACAGCCAGATCACACAACTTCTCAAAAGTACTCGTCTTCCTCAGGATTGCAGCAAAGTCGCGCACGCACATGTGAGACCAGAACACGCGTGTTCCGCGCAAGAAACGATTGTGAGTCAAGAATCGAAAAAATTGCAGTGAACAGTCTCATTTGGAAGATCTTGCACGAGCGAACGCGCTCTTTTTCGGTTCGGTAGCATTGTAGCTCTGTTCTCGTCTAGGCGGTCCTTTTTATTTGCGTTCCGCGACCTTTGCCATAATAACTGAATGTCTTCGTAATACAATCATGAATCAACCAAATCAAAATCAACCACTACATATGTACTTCTGTATCATTGCTTAAGCTATCAACTGCTATTAGAATAATAAGTTTAGCAACGAATGAGTCGAGTGAGAAAGTGAAATGGCACCTCTCCCATATATATCATTGATAAGCTTAACGCATAAAAAGTAGTGCGGCGAACCACGTGAATAAACCTCTCAGAAAGTCAACCCCCGAAACATTCACAATACTACGTAAAAAATTTGGATGAAAATATATCAAAAATTCATTTAAATTACATAACCACAGTTATTCAATACCAGAGACTCCATATATATGACAAATTATACAACTGTTATGAAGGAAAATGGGAGACACTTCCGATATTTCAGGTATCCACGTCTTTAATGTCTCCGATGAGGGGCTCCAGAGCCTTGTGAACCCATTCAGCAGCATCGCCTTGATAAATATTAGTACAGGATGGAAATGTAGCACACACACTAGAAAATTATGTACCTTCAAACAGCCAACCATCTAGTTCGTCAATATCGCGATGATCCGCATCGATATCAAACACTGCAACCTTTCCTCCCTGCATTCGTATCCTATCCACATATCCTGCAGCAGGGTAAACTCTCCCACTAGTACCAATGACTAATATCAGATCGACCTTTCCGCTCGAGATAAAGCTGTCAGCTTGTTGGATTACAGATTGAGGAAGCGACTCCCCGAACCATACCACACCGGGTCGCAACAAGCCCGTCTTACATTCAGGACATCTGGGGAGGTCTGCGATGGGAATATGGCTGTACGTAATCGAAGTGTCGTCTGCATTTCCAAGCGCTGGAGTGAGTGGATGCGTAAAATCGTTGTCCGTTTTGTAGTCACAACTAAAAGAAGTACATTTCAGTGTAAATAAACTCCCGTGAAGATGTAGGAGTTTCTCTGGCGGATGACCTGCTCTAGCTGATAAGTCTAAAATCGTAAGTTTATCTATTATGTTCGAATGAGAGGTTTATAGATAGATATTACCATCGACATTCTGAGACAGCGCGAGAAAATCAGGTACACGCCTTGCCAGCTCAGCAAGGGCATAATGTGCTTTGTTAGGTTTTGCCCGAAGAGCGGCCCCTCGTCGCGCAGAATAAAACTGAGAAGATTTACAAATTTAGTATCATATCATATAAATGAAAAAAGAGCAGATCATACCTGCCAGACAAGAGAAGGGTCATGTTGAAATGCCTCTGGTGTCGCCAGTTCCATGGCATCGTGAGTTCTCCACAAGCCTCCGGCGCCGCGGAAAGTCGGAAGTCCAGATGAAGCGGAAAGTCCAGCACCAACTGTTCAAAAATTAGCGCATTTCAATATCTGGAAATGCTCTTAGTCTTGTATGCATACCTAAAGCAAGTATTCGTCTGGATGATCGTAGATAGGTGTGAAAAGACTCTAAGCTTGCATAATTTGCCATGAGCCTCTTCTCTTCTTCTATATCCGCAGCCGATAAAATTTCACCAAAATTATACGAGTTATGATTTGTCATTTGACGCTGTAGAGTAAGATTACTTTGCCTCGATCCGATTACACTGAAATGACAAAATCTGCCCTGATTTGAATCGAATCAATCGGAAAGTCGAGAAATGAGCTAAAGCCTCCGCAAGTCTTTAGCCAAATTATTCAATCATACACTTCTTCTTTGACTCCAAATAGCGGTTAATTAATAAAGACCGCGTAAAAATGATACAAAATTTTGAATGAAGTTGAAAAGAACTACAGACGTTGACTTATACTAGTCTCGATATAACGATATTCGATATAACGAAAAAACATATGTAAAAATGGACGAGCGATAACTCGACCGGATGGAGCGATTCACAATTCAATCATTTCACTTGTTTAAATATCGAGTAAGGAGGGTAATATATTATATAACGAAATCAACTCTCGCTAGGACTACAACGATTTCCGACAGCTTTGCACTGGGAGAGATAACTATTCACGTGATACTCAGGGGCTGGTGTGCTACACTTTCAGTATTACCCGGTTAGCATCGACTGACCAATCATAATCATTTAAATGAAAAGACATTGGTTTTGTGAAGAATAAACCATAGATGTGTAACATTGCGCGTATTTGCTGCAGTTACACACACGAGATTTCAATTTTTCCTTTGGAGAAACATTCGTTCTTGCAGCAGAGAGACGATTCCTATGGAGTTTTGGTGCAACACCGCTGTTGTTCCAGTTTAAACGTAAGTTTAGCAATTATTGTAAGTGGTTTTTATACAATTTAATTCTCGGATTGCTCAATTGACTTCTTGTAATCACAAAGCATTTCTCAGGTAGCTTAATCTTACTGGTTGTATTCCCTGGATAGACGAAGGAAAAGCAACACATTAAAGCATGTATATCAAAGCAGCGACTCGAACGCGATTGACGACTTCTTTGTTTTCGACGACGTTTCTGATTGCTGTATTCACCGTAACAGCACCGCAATTTCTACCTTGTCCCGCTCACCGAGATCCAGTCGGCGCCGATGCAAAAAAGTCCAGTGTGGACTTAGTCTCTCAGAAGGTGTCGACCGTGCGTGAAGAAGGCGATGAGGTGCAAAATGATAAAAGTAGCTCTCGAATGCGAAGATTTGGTGGGCGTTTTCGAATGTCTGATGCCTTCGCGGCACATGTCATGGCTAAGGAGGAGTCTGCTGTTGACTGGAATAATATAAAAGTCGTTATCATGCCATAGCAGGAATAATCGTTTGGTTGGCTGCCAGGCTGTGTATCATAGTGAACATCAACATTTGAGCATCTGCATTGCAGAGAGACTGTGGACCTAAGATTTGCAATTATTTGTGTATGGTATTGGGCTCGTCTGTTATTTCTCCGCTGTTTTCCTTCTTTCGTTTTATATATTTGCATGTCCTCAATTTACCTTCCTTTCTTAACTTTTCAGACAGGAATTCATCTAATAGCTACGGTCCCTACAGAAAAAATTATATATGTCTACTATGAATGTATTTTTGCAATCTCAACTTTATGGTATAGAGGAGTATCCCGTTATGTTGCTGTATTGTTTATATCAGTCGTCTCAACAATTTAAGAAAACATGTTCAAATTGTTTGAAATGTTCAAATTGATCTTAAGTTCACAAATTTTTATAAGATTCTGATGTACATATGTGATCTGTCTGTTATGTATGATACAATACTATATTATATCTGCCATCCTAGTTGATTCGTTTTGCTTTTATCTCATGTTATCCCATGCTCAATCCCTGTTTGTATATATCCTTATCCAAGCGTACGCATGACGTTTTTGCTTGCTAAGTAATAATTGTTAGCAATGAAACCATTCAGAAATCTAATAAAGAAATGACTTACCGCTGCGACGGCCATCGAATCGCTGCTTCATCCGCCCGTTATTTCTACGTCTCCTCTCGCTGTCTTGAACTTCACCGTCTCCTTTCTGGTCAGAGTCTGAATCATCCGCGCTCTGACCACGAGTCCGTCTCTTCGAATCCCTTCTATTTTCTCTCGAATCGACAGTGAATGTAATTTCGCCCTCCCCATTGAGATTTCGCGAGATATATGTACCATCATTCTTCGATATACCGGAATGCTGTTCGCTCTCTAGAGATGACAGCATTTCAGCGAAAGATTTTGAGGATGACGAAGAAGCTGAAAAAGCGGTCGAAATTGCTGTCGAGCTAGATGACGCTGAAGCTTTAGAAGTCGATTTACGTTTTTTGGCTAAGGCTCGTTGCTTCAACAATAGAAGGTCCTTAGTGCTGGGCGGAGAGACTAGGGAAATCGAGTGTACTGTGAAGTTCGATTTTTGCTTTGATTTGTTCTTCATCTTCTGAGTTTTAGCCATTTCTCGTCAGAAATAAGGCTTTGCTGATAACTGATATTTAGATAGTACGTCCGAGCATGAGAAGACTGTCTGGATATCCTTAATAGTGACACTTCAGAAAATTTATCCCAACTGTAAAATTCAGGGGCCAGTTTATCCATTTTAGGCACTCATTTTAACGACTCTCATGGAGCTCGACCAACGGCTTTTCCAAAATGCAGCTATAGGAAAGCAACTGATAAACATAGCGATTCCTTACGGAGAAAGTATCTATAGACGAGCTCCGTTCAGTCCATTAGTAATTTGATATACAGACAGCAGGATTTGGAAGAGTGTCAGAACAATGATTTTACCATCTTTTCCTATCACTACAGACGTTGACTTATACGATCAACTCTCGGTATAACGATAGTCGATATAACGAAAAAACTCTGTAAAAATGGACGAGCGATAACTCGATCGGAGTGGAGTGAATCACTCCACTTGTTTAAATACATCTGTCATTGACTCACGACAAAAGCGAATAGGACGCTCATTATTCTCGCGGTACCCGTTTAGAATGTGGATGAAATTTAGGCATGCTACAACATCTCGGTTCGACAGCCTGCTGAGCGTATGCCTTCATGAAGCGGGGTAAGGGTTGTTGTGTTGCATTGGCTGAACGATAATCTACATTCCCTTTACTCATCAAATCGTATGGTCCACTGACATGTTTGGCCTGAACTAATGTGTCGGCCTCTGTATTGTTGACACCGCTCGAGAGCGAAGCTTAGATAAATCGGTGTTTATGATTAGTTATCGAGTCAGGAGGGTAATATATTACATATAACGAAATCAACTCCCACTAGGCTTGTTACATAAGCGAGCAGTTGATCGATATTCATATTCAAATATGCTTCCTGTCCGGCTGACTGTAGTGAAGCGCCGTCGAATAGGGGACTCCGCTTGACTGAGCAATGTGGTTTGAACGTAGCAGAAATCGATCAGAACAGAGGATTTTTAAAATTACTCAGCTTAATTCAGTGCTATATCATTGTCAATGATCAATTTTCTGGGCCTCAATACGTAATATCTCAAGAATGAGATTATAGTAATTGTATAAAGATATTGACTGTTTATTGGTTTTAGTTCAAGCAGCAGCCAAAGAGCTTCCTACTTTGAGTATATAGATTTGAACGGAGTATAAATATATTAACCTTCACATAGTAGAAATTGATATCTAATTACTTTCGTTGTTGATGCGAGAACAAGATCAGATAAATTAGAGATGTATGCAATATGTCCCTGAGTCGCATCCATGTGGTGCGGCTGCGTGGATGAGACTGCTACGTTCTCCCCTCCCGAGATAACAGGCAAAAAAAAATTCGAGAGCTTCCAACCTTAAATTAGCCTTCCTCGACCACGGAGTTCAGGATAAAGTCTTAAAGTCTCAGATTAGCAAGCACGCAATGTCTAAAATTATTACTTTTGTCACAGGTATAGAAAAGGAATTTTTTGACGTTGTGAAGCTTTCAAAGACTCGAGTTTAGGGCGGCCAACTAACGATGTAACGGTAGGCAATGCCAACAAGCTGAAGGAGGTTCAGGCCATAATGTCAGACGCTCCTACCCCTATCATCTCTCAAAAGATTGATCTTGAGGAAATTCAAGGAACAATCTATGAGGTAGCCATAAACAAATGCTCTCGAGCTGCTGCAATTGTTGACGGACCTGTGCTTGTCGAAGATACCGCCCTTGCTTTCACCGCGTACAATGGGCTGCCTGGCCCTTACATGTTAGCCATTTTTGAGTACAAGTGACCAATGAGATACTGATTGTTGATTTTTTGCAGTAAATGGTTCATGGATTCTGTTGGACACGAAGGTAAAGCATTGTCTAGGATTGCTAGGATGAGTGTTATTAACATTTGTAGGATTGAACAACATGCTGGCCAACTACGATGACAAATCTGCTCAAGCAATATGTACGTTTGCATATTCTGAAGGCCCTGGAAGTGAGGTGAAAGTATTTCAAGGGGTCCAGGATGGGTCGATTGTTGCAGCTAGAGGTCCAACGCATTTTGGTTGGGATCCTGTGTTTCTACCTAATGGATTTGACCAGACGTAAGTGCTTTCCAACGTCTTTAGATGTACGTTTTTAGGAGTCAGTACATTCACTAACACGTTGAATTTTGCTTTTAGTTACGCTGAGATGCCTAAGGAACTCAAGAACACAATTAGTCACAGATATAAGGCTCTGATGTTGTTGAAGGAATATCTCACCTCGAAGTAGGTGGTATCTATTACTATACAATGTAGACTAATCTATCCAAATCTATAGAATGGATTCGATAACTAAACATAATTTTTATAATATAGTTGTTTGATATTTTGCTTCTAGTATCAGGCATTGTCAGTTATCCACTGTTTTACCCAAGCCTCGATGCGCTGACAGTTACCGTCAATGTCTTCAGTAGTGTTGCTCTGCAATTCGATCACGACTTCTGGTTGATATGATTCTCTTGCATCAGTCAATATAACTTCCATAATCTCTGCGTCTATGTTATCATCGAACTTTTTCTCGTCATAATTGCGCTTCTTTAGACGGTCAAATAACCTATTTGTAGATGTCCTCAGCACCACAACTAGATCAACTAGATTTTCTGGAAAAATGTCACAGACATGCCAATCGATTATAACACCTCCAGTCTCTAGTCGAGATTCTATCATATCTACCAGCTTGTCCTCGTCTACAATTGTACTCTGTCGTTCGTCGTCGAAGCCGTCCTCGAGCTTGTGTTCCTTCACATAATCGTTGACCGATAACACCTCCATACCCTCTAGGAGGTTCCCAAGGGACTCGCAATGTGTCGACTTTCCCGTTCCCTAACATATTTATTAGTATGCGCCAATAAACATCCTCTTGTAGGATAAAAAGGCGTACAGGAGTTCCTGTTATGATAATATTTGGCAGAGATCTCATCGAGTCGACTATTATTCGAGGAAAATTTGTAGTTGGGAGTTTGTTCTGGGTAAGAACCAAGATCTAGTTTTCGTATGCACTCATTTCTGGACGCCCAGTGTGCTAATCATATGCGAGCCGAATAAACCTAGTTACTGATATCACAACAAGGCAAAGCAATGACGATATATAGTTTCTGGATATTTGACCGGCATTGTGCGTATCAACGAATTACGTTATGATCTTATTGCATCTCTTGTCATGTCTCTGGTCGTGAATCAACTAACATTGAAACTAGGTGAATGCATCTATCATCAAGATTTCAAACGGCCTTCTCGCCAACTTCGACCTCCAGTTGCAGCCAGCACATCAGCTAAAGCGACAAAAGATCCCAAAGACACGACTCTATCTGTGGAAGATGATGCTAAGTTAACTTTTGGTGCTATATTCTCGATACGGAACCTCACAACGAAGCTATCTGGCAGTAAAGAATCCTTTTTCTGTTACCGAACCTCAAAATATAAGTTACACTACTACGAAACACAAACCAGTCTCAAGTTCGTGATGATAACTGATGTGACTGTAGATGGTCAGACTATGATAAAACCAATTTTAGAACAAATATACGCCGGTTTGTACGTCGAATATGTCGTCAAAAATCCACTGAGTCCAGCCGATCACGTACAAGGAGAAGGAGTAGGAAATGAATTATTTACGATGGGTCTGGAACGTTTCCTGAAGCCTCTTTCTATATTTGATTGAGATGAAAGTTTGATAAAATGCGAAGCATGTTTGTAGTTAGATTGGCGGCTTAAGCGATGTTTTAATCTGATTATCAGAAATACATTTATACACAATAGCCCAAATATGCTATAGCATCTGACCTATATATCTTACAATTCGAACTCTTGATTATATTTATAATAGCATTTATTAACTACGATGACTTCTATCAAGAAGATATTGCCCCAGCATCTCCAACGGATTTTCAGGTCGTTCTTTCGCGATCATTCGCATGCCATCTAACAAAGCTGGTGTTACCTTCTCATTCAAGTACCGACGTGTAGGTGCACCGCCTCGAACAGGTTGTAACTTTTTTCCTCTTTCGTCATCATCGTGTTCCAGTGCTTGATTGGTGTCGTATTCTAGCTTGTCATCACGTTCCTGCGTAGGAGTCATGCTCGCACTACCAGTATCAAAGCCGATACTTGTGTTAGAAATGCCCATCCGTCTCATTCGCACATCTTCTTCGGACTCAGTCTCGTTTGGATCAATATTTTCATCATCTGCTTCGTCATCCTCCTCGTCATCATCATCTTCCTCCTCTTCATGCCCATGGTCGGATCCACTGCTATGTGCATAATGTGATTCTTCAACATTTTCATCAAACTGAGTGGCGCTGTTATTACCACTGTGGTTCTCATCAATAGCATCACTTCCTTGTACTATTCCAGGTGTAGACATATCGTTCGCTCTCGACCGATCATGCGATCCTAGCGCGTCATGCATCTCTGTATCTTCTCCATCGGATTAGCATCTTAAGTTCTAAAATTGCTTGTAATAACTAGATTAGCTTACCATTATGCCCATGCTGAGACTCCATTCTCTGAGATACGTATTCTTTCTTGTATTTGTAAAGAAATACCTCCTGCTTAGCTAATTAGATACAAGCACTTTTCGTGGTAGTTAACTGTAATTTACGCCTGCCAAAAGTTAACAACAAAAACAAAAAACCTTAATTGCAACCGCAAAATACGCCTGAGAAACACTAAGATCACCTATTTGAATATCTTCATCATTTCATCATTTGACAGACATCTGAAGCGCGAAAGGACATCATTGGCTTAGTAATATTCTAATTTCACAATGAAGAGATCCTATTCAAGTTACTCTGGCTATTCATCTATGCCGTCTGGCCCGAGACCGGGAAGAGCGCAAGCTCATTTCACCACATATCCCTCGCGCTTGCGGACCGGAGATACGTCACTCTTCATATCACAGGGCCTTGCACCAACACCAATAATAGCTCCACCAAGTATCATTGGTTCGCGATCGTCACGTCGTGTTCTATCTGCTATGAAATACACGCAGTCGTCATCTTCTTCAGAGGAAGACGAAGATGAAGACGACGAAGATGATAACAGCAGCGGAACTCCAGGTGCCACGTCTATACCGGCTGCGATTCAACACAAGCCAAAGAGAGTATATCCGATTGTGCAGCCAAACTTCACAGAGTCAGAGATGAGTGTTGCAGCAGAACAACCGTCGGTCTTAATCCCAATACGGCTCAATCTTGATGTATCTGGCGCATATCGATTGACTGATTTCTTTCTCTGGAATCTATCTGAGCAGCTGATTACTCCAGAGTATTTTGCAGCGGTTATGTGCGCCGATTTAGACATCCCAGGACAGATTTATATATCGCAGATAGCAAGCGCTATACGTACGCAGCTGGAAGAATATGCACCAGTTGCTACGCTAGAGCTGCCGCCAGAAGCAGGTGGTATTCATGTGGTTGTTCCACTGAGCGTGCATCTGGCCAAACATTTATATCAAGACAAGTTCGAGTGGGATTTAGCATCGCAGCTCACTCCAGAAAGCTTCGCCAAGACAATCGTTCAGGATTTAGGACTGGCTGGTGAAATTTATCCTGCGATTGTGCACGCTATATACGAAGTGCTTATGCGTCTTAAGAAAGAAGTTGTCGAAGGACAAGGTTCTCTCGAAGTTGATAATGACGCAGCATACGGAGCTGAGGCAGGTTGGAGAATTGATCAAGAAGGTTTGGGAGCTGAATGGGGACCTCTTATTGAAGAGCTTACAGCAGAAGAAATTGAGAGAAGAGAGGTCGAAAGGGAAAGAAACATCAGACGACTTAGAAGGGAAACGGCAAAGTTTGGCGATGACGGCAAAAAACGTAGAAGAAAGACTACGATGTTCTAGTAATAATAATTAATTTTTCTTGTTCCTGTAATCATCATTTCCATTTCTTTTTAAAAATTCACTGCTTTCTTATTCCCATTTTCCCTGTGATCATAGTTGATTTTGAGATTAAACGATGTGCAAGAGAATACATGTAAACTTTTCATAGATTGACTATCTAAATGTACATTATGGATAAACTTACGCGACGAGCGCAGACGCAGTAGAGGATTCGCTGTGATTTTAGTAAATTATATTCTTAATTCAGATTTAATTTTTGCATCTCAAAATAAAATACTTACTATTTCCAAACAGGAGGCAAGACGCCGACAGTCTTGTAGTATCTGGCGAGTCTATGAATTCTGCTTTCAATCAAAATCAATCTAAACTTGGAATCCTTGTCCTTGCGGTTACGTTCAAGGTGCTTGCGGACAGCAACAGCTTTCTTAATGAGCTGGTAGAGATCCTCTGGTATCTCAGGGGCGAGTCCGTTAGACTTCAGGATTCGCAGAATCTTGTTTCCTGTGACGACTTTAACTTGTGCGACACCGTGCGAGTCACGAAGAACAACACCGATCTGAGAGGGCGAAAGACCCTTGCGAGCATTTCGAACAATCAACTCGATGACAGAGTCCTTCGACATCTTGAACCACGCGGGAGCGTGGCGCGAGTAAGGAGTCGCCGAAGACGAGATACCTTTTCCCTAATCAACAGTTAGCCATTTGCCAATTAATATATCGTCAACGACATCTCCAACTTGAAAGAAGTCATTTGAGTGTAATTGACAAAAGTCTTACTTTACTGTGCATACGACCCATCTTGAATAGATGTTATAATGATGAAAACAAAAAACTAAAGTAAAGAAAAAGATACTATAATTGCGTGTTGAAGGTTGGAAGAATAGAAAATTGAAAATTTGGAGGTTAGGCCAATTCAAGCGACGGTTGCGTGTGAAATAGGGTTTAACATGTAGATTTATTTGTTGTGCGTGAAGAATCCATAGGGCTCATAAAACAGTCACAATAAATCCTCAGCCAGATCTATAAAAGCTCAAAGCTAATTATTGTCTAGGGCTGCATACAACGAAGAATTGACGAATTCCATCAGCAAGATTTACCAGGTCGATAGGCGCAAGCTAATTGTTGAGAACCGGCGTGCATGAGAAATCAACTGGTGAGTACTGGATTTTATTTGTTGTTTTGGGAAAAAGGGTTACTATGATGACTTTTTAAATGTTTATCTGGCATCTCTAATGTCAGAGCGAACGAAAGTTTGCTCGATGATTTCAAGTTGCTTGACGGCGCGTCTGAGTTGTATATTTACCTTTTTGCAATGTATTTGGTTTTGAGAGGCTTTGCTAATTGTTGATTTTAAGTAGACATGCTTTTTGAATGCATCGTGAGCTGAACAGGTAAGAAGAGAGGAGTCGCTCACTGATCTCACATATTACAACAAGGGCATTCACTCATAGCATATCCTGTTTATTCATTCATTCATTTATTTCAGTGGTTGTACTGTATACAAAATAAATTTGTTTCGATTATGTCGCATCATCAAATCTTTCTTAACAGTAATATTGATTTAAAAACATCTGCAAATCGAGAAATTCACTTCTGTCTTTCAATTCAGATTGAACCATGAAATATTCATGAAAATCCACTTTGAACCTGTTGTTGGTTGTCTAGTTGTTAGATTCAGGGTTTGTTGTCGGGAAATAAAATCTCCCGTCGGTGAGGTAAGCGAATTACACGGATTCGCTCAGTAAGTACGGTACCTGCCTCGGACCGACTGATATATCCAAGCTCGCTTTCACATGATACACCCCACACGACGTCGATCTCATCTCAGTAGTAGTTTAAATACATAAATAAATATTCACATTTTGATTCCGTTTTTCCATACAACTGCAATATATGCCAATAATTTGATCAAATACACATATTTACTCTCAGAAGACATGTCTCTCAAGAACGGTTTGTGGACTCTTGTTGCCTAGACGATCGTTCAATAATCTCATTTAATTTAGACAAATTTCCTTCCTCGGCCGCGTTTGACCTTATTAAATTATCTTTGGAAGATGAAAAGCAAAAGAAGGACTCCATGAAGAAAGTATGTGTTTTCGATACTACTATAGTAGAGGTTGCAGCCTTATTATGTGCTTGCTGTTGTTGACTTTTCTAACAAGATTAATAGGGAAACGCGGTATTTGCTTTCACTCTGACGAATCCAGAAAATACTTCCGAGTCGTGGTTTATTGACCTCAAGTCATCTGGCTCGGTTGGCAAAGGACTTGGTCCAGAGGGAGTTAAACCTGACATAGTTTTGAGCCTGAGTGATGAGAATTTTGGAAAGCTGATTGCTGGAAAGGTAGGTTGTTTAGTGAGTCGCACAGACAGACAACAACTAATAAGCGCGTTGTAGGCAAATGCTCAGAAGCTGTTTATGACTGGCAAGCTGAAAGTGAAGGGTGATATCATGAAGGCAAGTAATGCGGAGACTATTTTGAAGGCTGCTCAGCTAAGCAAGGCGAAGCTATAAAAGCGCTTCTGTTGTTTGGAATGAACAACTATTCAGAGACAGCAACACAAGAAGCACTTCACATTAGTATTTAAAATGTAGAGTCATGCTAAATATTCAATATATGTATTATGTACTATTTGTATCTTTTGTCAATACTTGACAAAAGCAAATCCGTTGGTGAACAGGGTGGATGCGTTCTTTAGTTTATTCTTTCTCAAAGCAAGCCAATGTTAATGAGAAGTTAGAAACCAAACTGGACCATATTTCTGACCAAAGCAACTCATGATCTTGTAGCAGGCCAGAAATGAGTTGACATTTGATCTATCAATTCTACAAAGAGTCTACCTTGACTACAGTGATCTCTACAAAGTCTCATAAACGCTCAATAGAGACAGCGTGACTTTCGTTAAAGGCACTTTACTTTTGGATCACGGTGACTATAAATCCTGGCAAGTTCAGTCCCTAATCGAGGTCGTACTCGATCACTGATAAACCTACCAATATTGTCATCGTTACAAAGCAATTTCCTCCAGAATGAAGTACACGTCAAATGCACCGTTTATCCTTACTAGTAACGATATTTCCGGCCTTATCTACGCCACTTCACCCCGCGGGTGTCCCAATTGTTTGGTCTACAAAAAAAAGTAATGGACAATCTCCCAAAATGTGTCCGAGTCCAGACTATGTATTCTCGTTCTTCCGAGTCTCTCGATAACTTTCTTCCCCGGCCAACTGGTTGGTTTACATTCCAATGTGCTTACTTTAAGATATAAATTAGTCCTGGAAGTGAAGATCATTCGATTTATACGTCTTTGTAACCAATGGCATCCACTCTCGAGAAATTCGTCGCCACCGCGTGCAAAATTAGAGACGATTCTCTCGCAACGGTCGAGCCTCCTCTCCCAGAGCTGCCAGATCCTCTCCCTCTCATTGTTAGAGACATTGCCGATCAGGTTCCCACCCCTAAGGAGTGCACAATTACTACCACGGAGCCTTTAGATTTGATTGAAAAGCTCGCAAAGGGTGAATACACCGCTGTTGAGGTCATCAAGCCTATCTCCGACGTGCGGCTCTCGCCCATAAACTCGTATGTATATAGTGAGTTGAAATCACTATCAAATCGCTGCATCCAGTCAATTCGGTTAATTGAGTTTACGCATGATCTATTCTAACTTGGTGTTTGTCAATTTAACTTAATTGTCTTACTGAGCTCCTATGGGACCGCGCTATCGCAAATGCTGAGAAGCTTGACAAGTATTTAAGGAAACTGGACAGGATGTTGGACTATTCCACGATCTTCCAATCTCTGAGAAGGAGCACATCCAGCTGAAGGGTTTGAAATGCAATGCTTCTTTCGTTGCCTGGGTTAATGATGTCTCCGAAGCCGACGCGCACATCGTCCAGATCGTAGAGAGTATAGGTGGGATCGTCTTTGCTCGCACCACTCAGCCCCAATGTATTATGCACATTGAGTCTGATACTATTATCTACGGTACCACATCCAACTCCTACAACACTAACCTCTTTTGTGGTGGATCCACTGAGGGAGATGGTACATTACTCGGCTTCAATGCCACTCCACTCGGATTAGGTACTGATATTGGCGGTTCTATCCGCGTTCCTGGCTGGGACATCGACAATGAAACAGGACTATGCTTGGGATTTAACATGCCATGTACTTCACTGATGGTGGTGAGGAAGTTATTGAGACAATGGCTTCCGTTGGCGAGGAGATTCTCCCTCCTACTAAGTGGGTTTTGATCGATAACCCTGCCGTGAAGAAGCACGACATACATTCTCTCTGGAAGTTGCACTGTGAGCGTGATGCATATCGTGGTGAGTACAACGATTATTGGATCAAGTCTGGTGAAGAAGATGGACACCCTGGACACCCTGTCGACCTCATCCTGTGCCCTGCTAGTCTTGGACCAGCGTGCCTGCATGGCACCGCAAGATATTGGGCCTACACTTCACAGTGGAACTTAATAGATTCTCCCGCTGTTGTTTTCCCTGTCACTACTGTTGACCAGGAACTTGCTGTCAAGCAGGAGGGTCATACTCCAGTCAATGAGCAAGACAAATTCTTTCATGACTTATACTCTCCTGAGAAGTATGCTGATGCACCCATTGACTTGCAGCTTGTTGCCCGCCGCTTCAACGACGATTTGCTCCTTGAGGCCTTAGAGGTGGTTGAGGCTGCCCTTAGGCCTTATATGCATACTTATGATTTTTGCTTAAAATAGAAATATAGTATATTTTTGTCAGCTTATTAAGCATGATGTTTTATCGATTTATTTAGAAAATAAATATGCAATCATTTTCTGTATTTTCGAATAGCTGACAGTTGCGTTAACTGTTTTTAACTTTGCGTACTTGGTGCTGAGTGAGATGTTGGGAGAAACCGAGAATTTTTTCATGTTCACCGAAAATCTTCGTCCCATGCTGCCACTTACATCTCACATCTTAACGCAATGGTACTGAAATCTACACCAGGTACAAGCCATGCGGTTTATCAGATATCTGGAACAAATACATCACGACACCTTCCCGACTGGTTGGCACGAAAACGGAAGAAATCTCTAAAAAATGACCTTGAATATAGTTCTCGAATCGAGCTCATTCAAGACTTCGAATTTTCCGAAGCTTCAAACAAGATCAAGCTCAGCCTAGATGGAAGTTACGCCATGGCTACAGGAACTTACAAGCCTCAGATCCATGTTTATGACTTTACTGAGATGTCGCTAAAATTTGCGAGGCACACTGATACTGAGAATGTTGATTTTGTTTTGCTTTCAGATGACTGGACAAAGAGTGCGCATTTGCAAAACGATAGATCAATCGAGTTTCATGCACAGGGAGGGATTCACACACGGTCGAGAATTCCCAAATTTGGGAGAGCTTTGGCATATCATTTTCCGTCGTGCGACCTCTACATAGCAGCATCTGGATCTCAGATCTATCGATTGAATCTTGACCAAGGCCGGTTCCTTAACCCGATGGATCTTTACGCAGACAACCCGGACGCTGAAGCACAGGGTTGCAATTGTCTCGATATCAATCCTGCTCATGGCCTTCTAGCTTTTGGATTGGATGGAAGTTCTGGTACGGTAGAGTTCTGGGATCCGAGGACGCGGACCCGTGTCGTACAACTCCAAGTCCCAGATAGTGGTGAAGGAGGTGTCACTGCACTATCTTTTCGTGGTAATGGATTAAACCTCGGTGTCGGTACAAGCTCAGGAGAAACTTTACTTTACGATCTACGGAGTCAAGAACCTCTTCTGAGAAAAGACCAGGGCTATGGCTTGCCGGTGCACAGTATTAAATGGATTGAACCCTCTGTAGGTACAACAGGAGAGGCCGCTAAAGTACTTTCTTCTGACAAAAGGATTGCTAAAGTCTGGGAGGTTTCAGATGGTACACCTTACACGTCTATCGAGCCGTCCGTAGATATTAATGACGTGGCATACATCGAGGGAACCGGCATGTTTTTCCTTGCGAACGAGGGAATGCCAATGCACACCTATTTTATACCGTCACTTGGTCCTGCACCTTCTTGGTGCAGATTTATAGAAAACGTCACGGAAGAGCTTGAAGAAGCGCCCGTTGCAAGCGTGTATGATAACTACAAGTTTGTGACACGAAAGCAGCTGGCAGCGTTAGGCTTGGGACACTTAATAGGCACGAACGTCGTAAGAAGCTATATGCATGGTTTTTTTATCGATGTTCGACTTTATGAGCAAGCCAAACTTATCAGCAATCCATTCGCATATGAAGAGCATCGTGAGAGGGAGATCAGGAAGAAGATCGAAAAAGAGAGAGAGAGCAGAATCAGAACAAGCAGTGCCAGGGATCTCGGTCTTAAAGTCAAGGTCAATAAGGCACTGGCTCAGAAGATTGCAAAGGCAATGGACAAGAAAAAGACTGATAAGAACAATAAGGAAGACAAGAACGAGGCAGATGCGGCCACCAATTCTGCTCTCCCTCTTGCTGCTGCTAGGGACGAAGCTTCGTCGCTGGTGGACAGCCGATTCAAGATGGCGTTCGAAGATGATGAATTCGAAATTGACGAGGGAGCGTTCGAGTTTCAGCAACTCAACCCGACAAAGTCTACACGAGCAGTACAAGCAGGATCAGAGTCAGAGTCAGAAGAAGACGAACTCGATGATTAGATTTTTTTTCTACATCATGTATTAAATTAAAAGCATCTGGAGAGAGGTTAATAAATATACAATGAACAGTTAATAAACAAGGAATGCTCATATAATACATACATAAAACCTGCGACAGCCGGAACCTATCCATTTCCAAGCTGTCCACCCAGAAAGAACCATATGTAAGAAAACACCCACTTTATGCATTCCCATAGCAGTTGTACAGCAGATGGATCTGGCGGATCGAAAGGACTACTCAAGAACACTATTTCCTCATTTACGATCTCAAAATCGAGATTCATATCTCTACATAACAACCAAATACCGTGGGGAAAGGTGTCAAAAGGATTCCGAACCCCTAGGTCCTTCCGACCAACCTTTCGCTTGTTGTAGTACACTCCTTGTAGCGACTTCGTGTGCATGTTCCACAGAACCGCCCTGTTGCTTCCACATGCTACAACATATTTACCATCGAGAGAAATTGCGATAGAATTGTAAACCTGAGGAGAACCGACTGGGGGAGGGAGTATATACAATGGATGCTTTTCAGAGAGATCAAAGACATGTATGTTTCCTCCAGGACCGCCAGATATTAAATGCGTATCTGTCAGCAGAAAGTTGTGCTGTGAAGCTGTAGAGAAGGGAGAAGAGATCGCCGATAACGTAGGAGCATATGATGAGGACGACGACGAATTAGAGGTAGTAGATGACAAGGAGTATGAAGCAAACGCGAGAGACGATACGGAAAAGGCGTCAAATGTGAGAATGTTGATCGTTTCTCCCGTCTCCATCGACAATATCCGGAACGATGTGGATGATAGCGTATACATTGTGGCAGCAGGATACCAGTGAACCAAAACAGCTACCTTGGTAGTCGTTGCCATATAATTCTGCACAACGGGAAAAAGTTCTCGCGGACCAGCTGTTGAAGACCAATCAAGCGACAGATTGATATCCCATTGGAGAGTGCTTTCTTCCACGTAACAGCGTAATCGAGCAGGATTGTCCGGCTGCCTTGTCCAGAAAAACACCATCATGGGCGAATAGAGGACGATAAGACTTTTTCCTGCAGAAGTATATCTTTCTGGTAACGGTCGCTTAATGTCCTCGAGTACCGGCAGTTTCCAAGTGTATTCTGGGCCTGTGACATTGTATTTAATAACTGTAACGCTATCTTCATATTTCTGGAGCACAAGGTCACCGGAGCACGGGATGTCTTGTCCAGACAAAATACCTCCAGAATTAGCACGAGTAGAATATATAAGTTCTCCATTTCTCCAGTCAGAGACTACCCGTCCTGCTATGTCACCGTTCTCCGAAATACAGCCTAGTAGCATCTCGCCTCCATTTGCGGCAGTCATCGGCGAAACAACATACGCAGTGCCTGTTCTCCCTTGACTGCATGCAATTAGCTCAAAGGTCCTATGAGATCGTTTATGCAAAGTTGAAAGTGAGCAAGACGCTTTGTAGGACTTCGTCTTTTTCAAGATCTTGCCCCCAGGAACGCTCTTAGGAGGTCGAGAAAAGTACAAGGCAGTCAGACATGCTTGCCGCCAAGTATTCCTGCCCAATTCTCTATCCTTCCTCACAAGCAAAGGTCCAGGGCATACTATATCACTAAGTACTCGAGGAAATCCTAAAGATATTGCCAGCGGCCGGTATATTGCAGCATCATGCTCAGGAGAGGTAAGAACATCATGGAAAGAATGCGATACCAACGACAACGATGCTACGCTGATGAAAAACGATCCTGCATCAATCGGAAGTGCTAATATTATTATTCGGGTAAGAATTTCAGAAGGAAGATCCATCTAGCTTAAATACTGTGTCTAGCATATATGAACATCTCGTAGAATGCCCAGCGGTTGTCTTGTGTGTCGTTGGGAGAAAAGAAATGCTACAGTTTCAGACAGAAACATCGAACGACAAAGCAGGCGGATTTTCAGTATCGATCAGCCCAGCAACGGACAATTGAGCAAATGCTGTTTACTACGTTAGGAATGTTTATCCTCGACGATATCCATTATCTGGATGGTACATCTCTGAGCGGCGTCATAGGTGGAGCAGGCACATTTGCAGCTCATGGGGCCAGATATTTTCTGCCACCGCCTTTATCTCGTGGAATTGGCTGGATTGTTGACGCAGGATCTGATTTTCCAGAAAATCTCCGAAAGCGGCTGAGCGATTTGGACACCAACTTGTTGCTTCGAGAGGATCCAACACGAAAGACGACGAGAGCCTGGAACGGCTACTCTGCCAATGAACTGAGAGCTTTTAAATACCTTACACCGAAGCGACAAATATTCGTTAACGACATTATAAATACTCCGCTGATCAGAAGTAAAACGTTCCATATAGTGTGTTCACCTGTGAGGGCGCTAGGTATATGTAAAGAAATCAGGGCTGCTACGGAAATACAGCCGATTATTGCTTGGGAGCCAGTACCCGACCTCTGCGTCCCCGAGAACCTAGAAGCATGCTTTGAGGTGTTGAAATACGTCGATATCCTATCACCAAATGCCGAGGAAGCGGCGGCATATTTGGGACAACCTGAGCCATCGGCGGACGAGGAGGGAGATAGAATAACCGAGAAGATAGCAGCGACATTTCTGCCACACTTTGGCCACGATCGAACGGCTGCAATTGTAGTACGAGCGGGTGCTCGAGGTTGCTTAGTTTATACTTTGACAGAGAAAAGGTGGTTGCCGTCATATCATAACTTATTGGATGAGAAAGAGAAAGTCGTTGATCCTACAGGAGGTGGGAATACGTTTATTGGTGGCATTTGTGTTGGAATTGTCCTGCATGGAGCCACGGACATGATAAAGGCTGCTGCACATGGAATCGTATCTGCTGGTCTGAGTATCGAGCAGGTTGGAGTCGCCACTCGAGACCTTAAGGGAGGCGTAGAGACTTGGAACGGTGGAACTACCACTGAAGACAGATTACATAGATATTTGAAGAAGATAGGTCATATAGATTAACCACGCATTTAATGGAAATAGATACACAATTGCTTGTATCCGACCGCACTGAGCTTCCATTCAAATGAGTTTTCATTCTTCCCTTCGACTGGCTCAATTGTTGCGTTGATTGAATATTATAGTAATGGCATTGTCAGCTTTCCGGACTCTTGCTTGGGCTATCATGGTGCGGCGTGACGCCTTGTTCAAGTTTGTTTAACCAACTTCTAGCTTTTCCACAATACAAACTATCTTTATTCAAGTGTCTTCCGATCTTTTTTCTCCGTAATCAACATGGCCGAAGTGAATACGCCTGGTTATAACCTTGTCACTCTTATGAAGCGCCTCGAGGCTGCTACGTCGCGCCTAGAAGATTTGACGATCTATCAGTCTTCCCTCCAAGCTACTAGCTCGTCAACCAGTAACGCTGCAGGGGCCACAGGCACCCCCTCGCCCCTCTCCGAAACACTAGCAATCCCTTCAGCTATCTCCGAACTTAATGAGCTTGGGGCTACTCCAGCGCCTGTTGCAGCTGAAGATCTACCGAAGAGTATAATTGCATACGATGAGCTACTGTCATCCTATGTTATTCCTTTCGAAGAACTCAGCAACACGCTCGATGGAACAATACTTGGTAGCCAGGCATCGCATCTCTCAGCTGCATTCTATGCAGAGAGAACATTTCTTTTGACGGCTTCTAAATCGACCAAACCGTCTTCCGCAGTTGCAACAGACATCTATATGGCGTTGTTTAAGCCTATAACTACCGAAATCGAAGCTGCTACAAAGTTGAAGGACGACAACCGCAAGTCCAAATTTTTCAATCATCTTTCAGCAGTTGCGGAGGGGGCAGGTGCTCTTGGTTGGATTGGTGTGGAACCGGCTCCTTCTCCTTTCATTACGGATATGAGAGACTCGGCGATGTTTTATACCAATCGAGTTCTTAAAGATTTCCGTGATGCCGACCCAAAGCACGTAGCTTGGACAAAAATGTTTCTGGGACTCTTGACTGAGCTGCAAAAGTATGTGAAGGAATTTCATCCAACTGGTCCAACCTGGAATTCAACTGGAAAAGATGTCAAAGATGTAATGGCAGAATCCGCTGCAAGTCCGACGACTGCCTCACCGCTTCCTCCTCCTCCACCTCCACCTCCACCACCTGCATCTGTTTTTGAGGTGTCATCCGATATCCAACCAGTTGGGAGCCTTGGGGCTGTCTTCGCCGAGCTCAACAAAGGAGAATCCGTGACTTCTGGCTTAAAGAAGGTTGATCAAAGCCAGATGACACACAAGAATCCTAATCTGCGGCGCCAAGGATCGGGATCACTTGAAATGTCGCGATCCAAGTCGCCTGCTCTTCCTGTTAAGCCTGCAAGCCTGAAGCAAAAGAAACCTCCTCGTATGGAGCTCGAGGGAACAAAGTGGATTGTAGAAAATTACGAAGATCCAAGAGACGTGATCACAATGGACGTTGAGCTTAGTCACGGTGTCTTCATCTACAAATGCAAGAACGCGACCATTAAGATCAACGGCAAGTTTAATGCTGTTAGTCTTAGTGAATGTACAAAAGTTGGATTGGTGGTCGACTCCCTGGTAGCCGCAGCAGATATCATCAAATGTAAAGATTTTGGTTTGCAGATAATGGGACAAGTGCCTACCATTTCCATCGATCAGACCGACAGTGGACAAGTGTACCTTAGTGAGGAAGCTCTCGGAGTCGAGATATACTCGTCAAAGAGTTCCGGTGTTAATATCAACGTACCTGGAGCCGGAGAGGATGGAGATTTCGCTGAACGTCCCGTACCAGAGCAGATTGTTAGCAAAATACAAAACGGCGTTCTAGTGAGCAATATAGTTGAGCACATGGGATAGTGTTCCATCAGAAGACAAAGGCACAATGAAGACTTCAAGAAGTGGAGATAGTAAATAGGACACTTTGGCAGCTTTTTGGACAAAATTAAAATTCAAGCTATGATTTGCTACTTAGATGATAACTTCTTATTTACAATTCTATTTACCATATCTTTCTACATAGACACAAAATCCGAATTCGCTGATTTTCAGTCTTACATGCGCTTTCTAACGTAGAACATAAAACTTTTCTCATGTGAGCCCAAACCATATGGTGAGATAACTTCCGAGCCACCATTACGTGCTACTGGATCGCGCAGGTACACAGCATGACATGTTTTGTAAGAAACTTCAATATGAGCAGGTACGATAGCCCAAGGCCCGAAAAATGGACGAGGGGTCCAGGGGGTGAAATACGGCTTCGAAGAATTAGCCAGTCCAAAGCTGGGCTTAGTGTTCCCTATAGACATACGATCTTCTTCCACTGCTTCGTCCACAGCGTCTTTTATTTCCTGCAATTTCTGCGGTTGAGATTCCCCATATTCTGCTTCCACGGCATTGAGCGTTTCGGTACCAGGTTTTGGTGCCGGGATAATATTGTCCCAGGGATATATGAGACCAATATATTTCTCCTCGTAAGGGAGATACCACTTTGCATGATATTCGCCGGCCGACGACGAACATATTTCACTGACCTCAGAAAACTCTTGCTCCAGAAGTACTCTGCGCCTATCAACTATGTCTTTAACGATTTCACTCTCAGCACGTGAAGTAGAGCCCGCCGATTCACCTCCAGTCTGTGAATCAGATACTGCTATACCTAGCACACGCTGCTCACCAAACCTAGCAATCAAAGACTCTTTCACTAACGCTTCAAGAGCCGAATCATCCCATGATACAATCTTTCCTGTATTGGAGAACTCGTCCTTTGCGCTCTCAAGATCTGCTTGAACCTCGGCAGAAATCTCTGTCTTGGTGCCGTCAAACTCTTTGAGGGCCTTCTCAGTTGCTTCGGGCAGTCTGGCCAAAACTCTTTTTTTTAACGCCTCATAACTAGCTTCTGGATCGGGGAACTCGTCGAGAACGAGCGGCACATATTTGTTTGAAAACATACTTCTAGGGTTGGCGCGGCAACTTTCTTTAAACTTTTCAAATCTCTCGGACTCCTGTTGAGTAACCTTCTCAGAGAAATCTTTCGATGGCTTAACTCTTCCAACAGCACGCATTGCGCACTCAGGTGTGATACTGAAGACGTCACCGGGTTTCAAAGGATAGAACGCGTGCTTCATCTTGGCTCCATTAACCTTCACATGACCCTGTAAGACGAACTGTCTGGCCTGCTGCGGCGAAACCGCAAACATCGCTCGGAAAACTGCTATGTCAAGTCTTCGCTCAATTGGAGCAAAAGTTTGCAAAACCAACGGAACATCGTCCTGCTTACTGGTTTTGTCTACCTGACGTCCTTCGTCTGCCAGGTCTAGCACACCATGCAGTTTGGGAGAGAAGATGCCCTGCCATCGACGCTCCGTCAGGTGGTCGCCGTGATAAGATCGAGTCTCCTGCTTGCCATCCCACTTTTGCTGATATAATGTACGGTTTGACGTTCGAAGAGGCACCCGCTTCGCTAAATTGTACAGATTTTGCTTATTCCATGAGGGACGAATGCGCTATGAACGAATTAGATTATTGTCTGTGATCGTACAAGCAAACGAAAACAATGTTACATACACCTCGGAGAAGAGAGAAGCGGGGAACTTTCAGCTTCTTTGGCATGGTCCTTTGGTCCTTAACTTCGTGCAGCTAACGTTTTAATTAATTGTTCAGACTCTGAACCTTTTTTCGCTCTTCTATTTTTTTAATTTGGGTTTTTGGACATTTTTTTGGTGGACGACTTTCGATGGTCAGGATCTGCATAAGTGTGCTGATGTCGTGCAGATGTCTAATTGATAGTCATTACCCTGTTCCACAGCTAGCTTCTATGATACCTTCTAGTTTCATACGTCCTCTCTTTTCTCTCGTCGCGCTTTTTGTATCAGTCTATAATCTTTTTATATATAACTTGTATTCCTTTGACGATATAATTCAGGCATCCCCTCCTTTTAGTCTTCCTAAACTTTTCTTTTCTGCGGCTGTCTTTCGCGTTCTGTTGTGGAATCGTGAATTTGTCTTGTTTATTGCCGCTATATTTAGAAAGGAAAAGCGCGAAGGGTCTACGTCGTAATATATCGCGCAGGAATTTTAATTTTACATTTTTTTGGTCAGCATTTTCCTTCAATATTTGAAATCCTCGAGTCTGCTTTTGGTGTCGGAAAGCAGATAATTGTGGACTTTGCATTCCTAAAGTTGATATACCAATAATCTTACAATATCTAACATTGGAGAAAAATGCGTGTATCATTTGCGATTGTGCTGGGAGCGGTGGTGTCGTTAGTTGCGCCTGCTTGCGCGATTACGATAGACACGAACTCGACTGACAGTATCATTCATGCAAGTTGGGTGTTTGCTCATGGCCTCATGACTTATTATAATGGTAATCTGACTGGTCAGACAATCGGTATGTTCGTTGCGCCCTACTATTGGTGG
>JAKTSW010000036.1:0-149826 GCA_030580435.1 Babjevia anomala | reverse complement strand
TGCTGATACTGCTGCTGCTGCTGCTGCTGTGGTGGTTGCTGCTGGTATGACTGCTGCTGTTGATATTGCGGCGGCGTCGGCGCCTGCTGTGGTTGCTGATACTGCTGCTGATACTGCTGGTATTGCTGCGGCTGAGGCTGCGGTTGCTGATACTGCTGCTGCGGTTGCTGATACTGTCCTGGCTGCTGCCCATACTGAGGTTGCGGCGCTGCTGGTCTTCCTTGCAATGCTGGCTGATACAAATACATTTGGTCTGCAGAAACAGCTGCAGGTCCGCCAGCGCCATGAAATTCTCTGTGCTTAGGGGGAGGAGGAAATAGCGACGGGTCTTTCAGTGAAGACAATGGCTGGCTCGGCATTCGTTCCTCCCGATCTGCTACTCTCGTTAGCACGGCGAATCACAGGTTATATTGTCCCACAATTGTGAGAGATCCGACATATCAACACCCACAAGAGAGCAATCAAAACACATACCAGCCGGAGGTGGAGGAGCTTGTCCCCTCACATTCTTATTGAAGAACGAAACTCCAGACGATAGAGCTGACTTGCCAGCTGAGGCTGCGCCGGAATATGATCTCAAGTTCGAAGAGCTCGAAGAGCTCGAAGAGCTCGACCGATAGCTTCCATTCCTTTCGTTAGCGGCATCTCTTTCAGGGTGCCATCCATTCCTAACGATATCGCTAAGTCCCATAATGGCAAGCTAGAGCTAGTCTACGTAAAGAGAGGCACAAATAAGGGAATGAGATTGTTGTATCAACAAAAAGAAAGGAACAAAAACTAGTAAGTTTGCTTTCTTGGAAAGAAGAAAAGGAATAAATCTCGTGGTCTGGTTTTCGGATGAGTGCGGAGTCTGGCACGTTACGAGCGAACGTGCGTTCCAAGCCGCACAAGCCACCGGATTCGCTGCTCGGCCTTCAGACCCGATCTCGAACAACCAACCAACAAAAACAATTACATACGAACCTCTACGCTATAATTGTGTAAGTAGTTCTGCAAGACATGCTTAGCAGAATAAAATATATTATTTTTTTATTACACTACAGAGATATTATTAATTATTACAAACTTGAAGCCTTACCCAAAATCACATGCCTTGGCGCACCCGGGTCTACGAAATACAATGGTCGTCACGCGATAAGACATGAAAATCGGCTGTCAAAATATAGCTTCTTGGACTGATGGACCTTAAGGTATTACAAATATTCCATCATAGTTGTACTGTTGAATGTCTTTGTGCTTGATGCTTCTTTGTCCGCTGGTGCTGTGGTGAGAAAACGACGAACTTTTCGTTCTAAATCGTTACATCTCTCCTACTTAGAGATATCCAAATGCATCGTCAATAGTATGGCCCATATGAACGCGCCCGTCACGCATACACGAGTATATGAAACAAAAATTTTGATATCTGACAATCTGACAACTCACTCTGTCTTCTTTTCGCTCTCTCGTTTAATTGGAGCAGACTTGCCCTCGTACTGTGTGCCCAACCACTTATCCCAGACGATAAAGAAGGGTTGACTGAAGTTATTCTTGATTCCAAAAGACTGATGATGAATGTCGTGGTATTTTGCGTTATTCTGGAAGAAAATTTGCAGTGGGTCAAATGGTAGCTCATAGCCACAATGATCGTCCACGGTCTTGAGGGTTGAGAAGGTGAAAAAAACGATAGCCTCTCGACCGGTCAGTCCAAGCAGCTTAAAAGCAAGGCCAGCTCCAGCGGTATCCATTATTAATCCCTCAAACCAGTGGTTGTAAAGAGCACCGAAAGCATAGGGAACATATAATCTGTGGTGGCGAGAGTGGAACGTCCGGTACAGGTACTTAAAGTTGTGCATCGAACGGTGAAGGAAGTACTGCCATGTATCTAGGATGAAGAAGGCCACTAAGATCTTTGCAACCGGAAAAATGTACAAATACAAGAACCGCGCCACTGGAATTGAGACTGACAGAAACCTCAGCCGGCTTGCGAGTTCCCAGATCTCGTAATCTTCATTTCCAACATAGTCTGGCGGATCAGTAAACGTGAGGATGAGACCTACGACCGATTGGATCAGTTGTTGAACAATAACATCACGGACGACCTCCGGTAGAGTGACTTTGTTGCGCTTCGACACCTCTTCTGGAGGATGAATCCTGTACTGTTGCAGATAGTCATGCGTGTCGATGAAATGGAAGAAAAGCGAAAACAACCAATACCCAAGAACGGGCAAGAAAAGCGAAAGATATTTGTCTTCTATAAATGGAATCAAGGAAGGACGCACATGCAACTCTGAAATAGGAGGCGGCGACGCAAACATGTCTTTAGCGAAAGTAGAGCTATTAGTTGCCATGATGGATGCGGAATCTCCACAACACACGAGACAAGGCAAACAACTAGAGCAAACGAGGTTTATTAAGGAAGAATCCAGACAAATCAAAAAAAAAATTGAATACTAAATATTAGAGGTAAAAGAACTATAAGAGAGTTCTCCAGGCCAAAAGAGCTTCAAAGAAAATAGAGAGAATGCAAAAAAAACGATGCGATACTATTGAATTTTCAAGCGAGGTAGAAACCTGAAATTACACAGAAGCAACGTCCAGGTTGGGACGAATGACCCTAGCAAGGTTGCGCTTGTGCCCTAACTGCAGCGTATTTCGTAGACGTTTAAGTCTCTGCTAGCTTACAATTAGTAATTTATTAGGTCATGAGATACTTTATCTGTGTGGCATGATCTACGAGTTACGTAAGCAGGGTACACATGTTTTCCAATTTTTATTTTTTTGTTTTTTTTTCTGTATGCACAGCTTTTCTCCCCTTTTTTTCTCTCCGATATCATCAATAAACAAGACATATCATTAACGTCAAAATGTTGTTGTACAAGGTAAGAGGAATACTTATGGCGGTTCGAAAGAATTGCTGAGATTTTGATCTTATTGAGCTACAATTAGTGGGTTTGTTGCTGACGATAAAATTTAGGACATACTATCTGGCGACGAGATGATCTCGGATGCGTACGGTCTCACTCTGGTCGACGACGCTGTGTATGAGGCCGACTGCACAATGGTCCAGGTCGGTCAGGAGGGAGAGGTGGACATTGGTGGAAACCCTTCTGCCGAGGACATTCCCGAGGGTCTTGAAGACACTGTTGAGACCGTCAACAACGTTGTGCACTCTTTCCGTCTGCAGACCACCAGCTTTGACAAGAAGTCTTTCTTGACTTATATCAAGGGATACATGAAGGCTATCAAGGCCAAACTTGCCGAGACTGCTCCGGATGAGGTTACCACGTTCGAGAAGGGTGCGATGGCTTATGTCAAGAAGGTCGTTGCCAACTTCAAGGACTACGAGTTCTACACCGGAGAGTCGATGGATCCTGAGGGAATGATTGTTCTCCTCAACTACCGTGAGGACGGTGTCACACCTTATGTTTGTTTCTGGAAGCATGGTTTGAAGGAAGAGAAATTATAATTCATAAATTTTTTCGTGTTATTGAATACATGTGATGTTGATTATTCCTCACTGCTAGTTTCTTTTTTACGTTGCCGACTTCATAAGTCCTCTATTTGCGGCGAGATATCGCTTTGAATCTCAGCCTGACATAACCCAGTTTCCACTCACCGTTAGCTTCGTCATACGCACAGGACTCGAGGATACTGATTGTCTCCTTGATTGCTTTATCTTTCTGGTCCGTAGTCATACCTTGCCAAAATGAAAATCCGAAAGTGTCAATCCACGAACGCATGCCTTCACTTCCATGTGGCAATGTTGTAGGTCGATACTCCAATTCGATAGACTCGACGTCAAATCCGGCTTCGGTCAACATTCTCTCGGCGACTTGTCTTGATGGGAAGAACCAGGGATTGAGTTTCACGCGAATGTCGTCGTAGGACATTTCTCCTTCGTGAACCCGGTGAACTGCGGCCGTGAGCGCAGCGACGACTTCTGCAATATTTCCATGCCCACCCAGCTCGGCCACGAACCATCCACCGGGCTGCAAAAGTGAGTGCACGGAATGAAAGACATTCTCACGAGTGCTGGGATGTGCCAGGATCCAATGGAATGCGGCGCTTGAGAAGATCTTTGTGAAGCCTTGCCCGCGTCCAGTCTCAATTAATTTCCTAGTGCTGATACCATTCGACCCTTCGCCAGTAAGGTATCTCGAATCCTCAACGGCAAACTGTAACTTATCTGTGCCGCCAAGGTCAGAGCCATTAAGCATATCTTTTGCATGTGAGATCAAGTTCTCTGAAGAGTCGGTACCAAGCGTATATTTTGCACGCTTTGCAATTTCCAATGTCAGAGCACCGTCTCCACATCCCAGGTCAAGGATAATATCCTCTTCAGAGGGATCCAGCATCTGGACGACCTTTGTCGCGAGAGCAGGCACGAATGCCGCATTTGTAGTGTATGTCTTGCCAGACCAATTATCTTCAGCCATTTCGAATAACCTGGTTCTTTATTTTTGGTTTTTGATTTCTCTACTCACTCCTGTAATGAAATGTACAATCTTTACAGCAGCCCTTTAACGGGGTATTTATGTCTTTCATCGGACAAATTCTATATATGATAGATAGTGAGGAGATTAGAGTCATTTGAGATAAGTTGGTTCGTGACGCCGTTATCGGCGAACTCAAAGGTATACGGAGAACGAGACATCAACGGCGCAGAGTCACTTTTGCAAGTATATGTCACGTGCGATCTCAAGACAAACACGAATCTTTGAAACTCGTCTTCAGCATCAAGGCCAATCCATGTAAATTAAAGCTTGTATTTATCACGGCCTTAGTACAATACAACTACAAATATCCTCTCAGAATCAAGGCTAAGATTACTAGAATCATCCCATCGAAGGTTGAGGTGGTGGGCGAACACCATTGGGCTGGATATTCCTGTCGTGGCCTCTTCATCCTTTGCAATGTTAGATCCCTCGAAGACTAACCACGCTCTTCCCGAATGCCTTGACTTTCATTCCTTGTCTTTGACAATTCTTTTTCATTCTGTTGCTGGATCGGATGAGTCTTCGTCGCGTCTAGGCTTGCAAGTCGTTAATGCAGGGTTCTTTGACGAACAATTTCTGGACGCGACGCTTCTAATAGACAGATGATTGCGAGTTTCAAGATAATTTAAGGAACAAGGTATACGAGCTTCATGCGATAGCAACTTCTATCGGTCCCGATTATGGGTGAGGAAGACTTTTCATGTTCTAGGTAACTACTCTGTAGATATGTTCCACTTCCCAGACTGTTCGCGTCGCCTTTCGTGGACTATTTTTTAGGTGCTCGTCATCATATGAAAGATGTACTAAATAATGACCATCACAATGACTAGTAAATACTCAATCCCGCGATACAGAAAGGACCAGAATAGATAGAAGACCAACATATACGTTGTAGAAAATTGCAACCGTTATCTGCATAATCAATACATTCTGTGTGTTGGCATTTATTTTTTGTATCCAGATTCTTCCCTCCACGCCTGCGCACTGAATTTACAACAATCCTACCCTGATAAAAACAAAAGTAACCGCATCGTATATCATCAATCTGTTGGTACAGTATACCAGTTTGTGGGTGAGTGTACGCTGGACTGAGGGGTAGTCTGAATGTACACGTATTCGTCGCTACACGTGAATCGAGCACGTTCACCGACAGCCATATAGTGAAGATTCACCTCAAGTTTGTGAAAAAGTCAATTGAGTGGTTCTTTACACTTACAAACATCACCGGGTTCATCTGCATATACAGGAACAAGAATCATTGACGAGAGTTATTATGTTCTAGTGGCTTGATTAAGTCATGGTTTAAAAAATCATGATATTGCTGTTAATGCCGGTGTAATTCTGCTTATCTCTAGAACTCAAGCTCACTTGGGTTCAGTCAATTTCTTCGGTCGAATTGGCTTCACGCCTGCAGATAATCGAATGAGCCTCGCCAATTCATTAGCCGGTTGTCCTCCACTTTAGCCATAATTAAGTTGAACGGGGAAGCCCAAGTCAAACGGTACCGTCCTGTCCATCTCTTTCATGTCATCGTCGCTGAGTTCCAGAGATCGTGCCTCTGTATCTGCCTTTAAATACTCCACCTTGCGGCCACCACAGATCGAGAAGACATATGGAGCCTTGTGAAGCACATATGCGAGCGCCACGCTTGTGATGCTCGTGCCTTTACGATCGGCGATTATCTCGAGCACTCGCGCTAACAGCCACCGAATTCTGGGGTCTGACTGATTTGCGGCCCTCACCAGCCTCCAGTTGCGCCTTCGTTTTGAATTCGCCTGAGACCAAAGCACCCCAGGGAGCGATGCCCATACCATCAGCTTCGCACAGACTCAGAATATCACGTTCCAAACTGCGATTCGCGGCACTCCAGTAGCCCTGATACACGACGAAGTCACGGAGCCCGTGATCTCGCGCATATTGATTGCATTTTGCAACGTATCGAGCAGGAGTGTCAGAGACACCGAGATACAAAACTTTGCCTTGATTGAGAAGTGGTTTAAGAGCGAACATAAATTCAGGATCCGAGGTCGCGTGATCCCACCAATGGACAATAAGATGTCGACATATGAGGTTTGAAGTTTCTTGAGAGAAGCATCAACAGCAAGATAGAGACATTTGGTACTATTACCGCCAAAATTAGAGTTGATGCGATCTTCATAGCCTAGATACCCTTTAAAGTTGGTCGAGAATTTCGTAGCAGCAATCCTTTGATCGTGAACCTTGCGCGAGGCCATCCATTCACCGATCCAGAGTTCCGATCCCTCATTTGGTAGTTGGATGCTGTGTCAACGAAATTGTCTCCTTGAGAATAAAGAAGTCCAGAATGGAGAATGCAGTTTCTTTGCTGCACTCGCCCATGAAGTCTTTCCTAAAGAAAGGATTAGCGAGAGGAGATGGCGGGCGCAATGTGATAAGACCAGGCTTCCCAGAAATTCATCGTTCCGAGACATAACGGACTGACTCTCACAGATGCCGATGAGCTTAGCACAAGATGCCAGCCCAGCAGCGACTCTGCGGGAGGTGAACGGACATAGGCCATGGTGGTTAGACTCAGACGTTTTTCTGCAATTAACAATCTATTGATCACCAAGATTGACTAAATTGAAAGAGAAGTCAAGCAGAAGAACAAGATGTTCAAGGTTCAGAAAAAGATTGGTACATCCAAACATAGCGAGACAGCTACGAGATTTTATTGCTCCTTATACTCCGTCAAAGATCGTACAATTCCCTGATCGTCTTCTCGTGTACCAAAAGGAAATGTCAACTTCACGAATCTAAAGGTGTTCCGGCGACATTGGTGCGTATATAATGGAGATATCAGCGGAGATAACACTGATGACAACCACTTGCTGACGCAATTTGAGGCCTTGAGATGCTGTTCAACTTGCATAGAAATTATGTGGGGTTAGCAGGCCTCTTGCGGATTATCTCCGGTTCCATACCAATCTGACATTGTGCTTATGGCCCGGTTTTAGTGTTCAAGGTCGGGTATACCTTCTAAATCCTTTTTTGGATCTATGGTCACAAGTCCAGAGGTTATTGGTGACCTGGACCTTCGAGACTTTAGGCAGTGCATTTCTCATACGATTAGTATGAGCTTACTTTCTGTAAGCGACCGATCGCATCCGAGGATTGATGGAATTAACGTTGCAGGCAATTATTGGAAGTTGCAATCAATTCTACGATAAACTGATTTGCTATGTGCCTGTGTTATTCTCATATGGTTAATTACATGGGAACAGGAATTAAGTGGTCACCAAGGTCAGTTCCGAAGAACGCTGCTTAAAGCCGCTAGCGATTCGCGATATCCGCGTGCGGGACTAGAGAGAGTGCCTTCATACCGCTGACATTCATCTGCATATTCGTGGATCTAGTCCTCCTGACAGACTGTTCGGTGAATCGAGGTAATTATGGTTTGACTCTTCCCACGACGTAAGGTCTCGTTCGCTCCAGTCCTAGTGAAGAGACATTTTCGGGTCAGGAGCCACAGTTGATTCAACTGGAGTGCTATTTCTTCCTCTCTCCGGAGCTGTATTAAAGCATGCAGAGATCTCTGTATACAGTGAAGATATGAAAGCTAGTTCATTGCCAACATCTTCTTCTTCTTCTTCACATCCTGTCGCCCGCCATAGGCGTCGTTTCCCTTCATGACATTAGGATCGGGTCTGTCAGTCACTTCTGGTCAAGCTGCCACCATCAGCGCCGAAGCTGTGGCATTCCTTCGCAAATTAACCCAATCCCATTGGCGGGCCTGCTTGCACAAGTTATGCTCAGCAGCGGAGTGCGTCTGTACTGGAAGCTCAGAGAGGCGGGTGTAAAGTTGGAGTTACTTGTGTCGGAAGGTATGTGGTATGGTTTCAATTGGAAAGAAGAGATGCCTGAAGCTGTCCAAATTCGCGCAGCTGTCCGCGCTTTCCTGGGGCACTTGGCTTGATTAGAAATAGATGTCATGATATCTAGATCCAGTACGAACGTGAATTAAATTTCATGCTTTCAGAGGGGTCTGTCGTCGCTTTAATCCAGTGGGATCGCCATCTGTCGATACATTTTGCTCGCAGATGCTCACTCCGTTTAATTTGGTCTTCATCGTCAGGTATTCAAATATCAACGTCCTAGCTAAAATTGAGCTCAATTTAGGTTAAATCAGCTGGCTGGCACTAGCTATTTTGTTATTGTCACTCTGTAGTAGTAGTACGATGGCAGGTTTTTGAGCTTGGTGGGCGAGATGCTTATATAAATTACCTTAGATTTTTTAAGAACTATTAGAGTTATAGAATTAATCATAAATATTCTGAATCCATTGTCTTTTAGTGATCCTTTACGTTGCGAATAATGTGTACCTTGGAAACTGATTTACGATGTTTACTTGCGAGCACTTAGAACGCAAACATCGTCCTTGTCGCCGTTATATCTTTGCGAAGACGACCGATTCTGCCAAATAGCCAAGATGAATTGGAACTAGACACCGTACAACAGCAGCAGGAAGCGCAAAAAGAATGTGGTTCATATCGTTAACATGGATTACAGGGCCTGCCAATTTACCCATCAGGGACTGCTGCAGTATCAATAACCCGTCACTTGTCTCCACTAGAGGTTTGAATACGGTTATGGAAAGAATAACGCTGTCTATGGCAGAGTAAGCATGCCGAACATATCGCTGCTATGGCAATTGCTAAATATTTTGACTTCGGAACGGCCTCGTATTCCTGTATTTGCGAGAGCTGGGTCGTCTTGAAAGTTTTAGCACATATATCAATGCTTCAAAGGTAGTTTTTCTTTAGCCGTCATCCCTCTCTAAATCGCCGTCCTATAGCTTGGAAATTAGTTTAGCCTCAAAAATGATTAAAGGTACCTCCAAGAGTCTATGGATCGATTGATTGCATTACCTGCCACAGGTAACTTACTACATCATCATTGATCAAAACTACCAACACAAATTTAAGCATATCGTTGGCAGGCGCAGGCGATGGAACACTTCTCTATCTTGACAGCAGGCGCGAATCGGCATGCTAAAGAAAGTTGGAACAACAGTTACATACGCATCCAATTATTTCAATCTACGTCTCTTGTAAATAGATGTTAAGACATATAATATCTATATATCCACGCCTAGACATGCCTTCGTTACATAGTACCTATCAACAAAATGCCACCTCTCCCAAAAGTAAAATAAGTCAATCAATCCAATATGATACTAAAAAAATTGAAAATACAGAAACTTCTTAAAATAATCAAATATGATAGAACACGGTAATGAAAAGTAATGTATGAGAAATGAAATATTAAATAGGATCAAAAAAACAAAAACGATAATGCAGCAAAAAAAGAGCCAGCGAAAAAAATCCAATTCCTGACTCTTTGTCAACTCTATTCTTATTATACTCCCTGATAACATAGCCTGAAATTCGTCTAAAGATCACTCGCCTAAAGATCCCTCCTCTATGAAGTTTTTTTTATCCTTAACTTTTATTTGCGAACTCTCTAAAGCCATTCTTTGTATCTGTAGATGTATAACTTCTTGACGAGCTGTGTCGCAATGAAGTATCCGATGATCGCCAGAATTAAGAACGGATAGAACATGCCAGGAACAGGCAGCATCTGCAGAACCTCCGTTCCCAGTGGCGTGAATGGAACAGCAACACCAGCAGCAATAGCCACACCAGTAGCAGCTGCAAGCTGCCAAGATGGGTTTCTCTGAATGAACGGTAACTTCTCCGTTCTGATCATATGAACGATAAGCGTCTGTGTGATTAAGCCAACATAAAACCAACAAGTCTGAAAATACTTCACGTCGTCAGTGAACGGCATCCGGAACTGAAAATACCACCAGAGAACTGAAAACGTTTGAATGTCAAAAATCGAGGACATCGGACCAAAGTAAAGCATGAACTTGAAGATAGAATCGGCACGCCACTGATGAGGATAGAGCAGGTATTCAGGATCGACATTATCCCATGGAATAGCAATTTGCGACATATCATACAGCAGATTCTGCGTCAAAATTTGGTTACCAGTCATCGGCTGGAAAGGCAGCCAAGCACTAGCTATCAACACAGAGAAGACATTACCAAAATTGGAAGAAGCAGCCATCTTGACGTACTTTATGGTATTAGCATGCGTCATACGTCCTCTTATGATTGCCTGCGTGATGACATGTAAACTCTTCTCCAGCAGAATGAAATCAGCAGCATCTTTAGCCAGAGGAGTAGCAGTGTCAACACTGATACCGCAATCTGCTCCGCGCAAGGCCAAGGCATCGTTGATACCGTCACCCAAGAAGCCAACAGTGTGACCGTTCCTCTTGAGAGTGTTTACAATGTTGAATTTCTGGAAGGGAGTAAGCTTGGCAAATACTGAGCATCGCTCCACAATCTCGCCAAATTCCTCTTCGGGAACATCATCTAACTCAGCACCGGTGACACAGAACTCGGTATCGATACCGACATCTCTGCAAACTTTGCAAGCAACAGCCAAGTTATCTCCAGTTAAGACCTTGATTCCAACATGATATTTCTTGAAGTCAGCGATGGCATCGGCGCAATCTTCTTTTGGAGGGTCTAAGAAGGTCAAGAAACCCAAAAATGTGAGATTCTTCTCGTCCTCTTCAGACTTGAAATGCTTGCCAAGCTCAGTAGGCATGATCATGCGCGTAGCAACCGCCAGGACTCTGAGACCCTCGCAGTTGAGCCTATCGACAGTATCTGCCAGACGACATTTTGATTCCTTGTCCATTTCGATGTCTTGGAACGAGCCATTCGCATAATGGCGGACAAACGTGCAAGTATCCAAAACTTCCTCAACAGCTCCCTTGCAGACAAGTTCGCACTTGTCGTTCACAGTCTTCAGTATTACAGACATACGGCGGCGAACAAAATCAAACGGTAACTCATCGATATGTGTGAACTTTTCGGTGAGATCCCCACTGACAACTCCAGGAGTGTCATTTGCAGCTCTGATGATGGCAGAATCAAGGATATTCTTGAGTCCAGTGGAGAAGTGAGAATTCATGAAAGCATATTTGAGGACCTCGTTGTTGTCATTGTTGTCTGAGTCCAAATGTTGCAGGAGTACGACATCGTCCTGAGTCAGAGTTCCCGTCTTGTCACTGCATATGATGTCAACGACTCCCATGGTCTGGATAGCATCGAGCTTACGGACGATGGTCTTGTGCTTAGCCATCTCCGCGGCACCATGAGCCAAGTTGGCGTTGAGAATCATAGGTAACATCTCGGGAGTAAGACCGATCAGGATGGACATACCGAAAAGAACAGCCTCGTAGAAGTCACCTGTAGTGAGACCGTTGATGACGATTACTATTGGGACCATGACGAGACCGAATCCAAGAAGCAGATAGGCGACTTTGCGAACACCGACGTCGAAGGAATTGCGAGTGTCCATGCTGTCTGAGTTGAGGGTATTATTAATAGTACTGATGTAGGTGTCGTTTGCGGTAGCGATGACGACGGCTTTTCCACGGCCCGAAACGACACTGGTGGACATGAAACAGATGTTCGAGAGGTCAAAGATAGACTGCGGATCGTTTGGCGACGAACTCTTCTCGACAGGTAAGAACTCACCTGTGAGGGCAGACTGTGACACAAACAGATCCTTGCTCTCGATAAGGATGGCATCACCGGGGAAAATGTCGCCAGGACGGAGGACAAGAACGTCTCCAGGTACGACATCGGTAATAGCGAGCTCAGTTTCGACAGCATCTCCACGTCCAGTAGGACGAAGGACCTTGGTGGTTGGTTGCACCAGACTTTTCATTGAGTTGAAGGTCTTTTGGGATTTCATTTCTTTAAATTAGCATCTTCCATAAACTAAAATGCAAATAGCTTACCTTCATAGGAACGAAGACCGACAGAGACGATAACCATGACCAGGACAAAGTAGAAGGTTGTGGAATCTTCTGCCACCGAAATGGCAAGGATGCCGAGGATCGTGAGGAGGACGTTAAAAGGATGGATGAGGCCCTGGAAGATGATGACGAACCATGGCTTGGAGGCAGCCGACGCGAGCTCATTTATGCCGTATTGAGAGAGTCTAACAGAGGCCTCGTAGGCGGAGATGCCAAAAAAGCTGGTATCAAAGTCTTTCAGGATGTTGTCCACGTCGGAGTCAGCGACTTTGCGCAGTTTTTGCGCTATCTTGTGCTCTTCCTCATTGGTCTTGCTGAGGTTCGCGGTCTTGCCAAACAGGATGTTGGACAGCCAGATCCTGAACTCCGACTTTGGCGAGAAAATGCTGATGCCGCTATCCGACTTGACGTCCGTGCTGCTGCTGTCTCCTTCGCCGACGTTCACCAGCAAGTCACTCGACGCGGCACCGTAGAACGGCAGGCTAGACGAGCTCGACGACGTATCCGACGTCGCCAGCGGCGTCGTCTCTGTGTCCTGGTTCACTGCCAGCGTTGGCTTCATTTTCTCTAAATCGTTAGCCATGTCGATCGTCAAACGTAAAGTCTAGACGCAGATGTAGATGCTGAACGCAACAACAAATGCTGAAGCTAGATGCTAGATGCTAGATGCCAGATGCAGACTCTTAACTATATGATTAAATGCAAATGCGTGTGATTCGTAAGTTATGGAGGTTTAGACTTACAGGAATGAATCGAGGCGAGACAAGATATATAAGCTATGCGAGAATCAAGCTCTTGGCAATCTTGCCGAATATATCGAAACGATAACAGGCCAATGACGACAGGATCGAGAATAGCCGAGAAAGCTGGAACTAAAGCAAAAAGTACAAAAAAGCGACCCCACAAAAGCCTTGAAAAAATGAACAACAATTAGGAAATAAAGCTGTGAGAGAGGTATGAGTATGTCGGGAATTGAAAAAAGAGCGTAGTTGCCTCGGAATTATGAGGCAAAAAAATACAGAGTTGCGTCTATGCCTGCGTTATCAGTACTACGTGAGATACCATCGCACAATGTACTGAGCTAGTCCAAATACGGTGTTTACACTACTAAAGACTGCTGCTCTGGAGCAGTAGTTGCCTCATTCGGGATATTGCCAGAGTATCTTACGTCTTTCGGCCAGCCTGGATCGTCAGTTGCGCCACATTAAACACTGCAGCCATTTGCTCAGCCACAAGAACAACTACCCATACAACTGAGCCTTCCTGACGATCCAACAACGATTGCGCTCCGCGAGGCGGCGACGAATGCCAATAAATAAGCCGTTGATTCTGTAGACGGCTGTCATGGGACAGGAGGATATGCAAAGCATATCAGGTGTTCGTGTGGTGTTGATTTGTGTTGCGATTGAAATCGCCGCCTGGTCTAGACTTTTTCCATCTGATAAAATTCTTGAGATGTGGGACACGCTAGCTTATCTGATCCTCTACAATATTAATTGCTAGCATGCTTGCCTTAACACGTCCAGAACTGACCGCAACAGCAGCTCGAGGAGCTACACCGGTTGCCGGCGCTGAAGAGTTCAATGCCGATTGAGATCGGAATACGGGCATAGCATTGGCAGCATTCAATACCACAAGCGATAATGAAGGAATGAATGAATGAATATCAATACAACGGGCCATGAAAACACTTTTTTATAGCCTAATTGCAGTCCAATCCTCAGCTCAGTTTCATTCCATCGCGATTCAACTCTTACATCTACGCATATTCAATGAAAATTCGCTGGAATCAACCCTGCATTCTATCGCTGTAGCTATGTCTTTAGAGATATCCAGAGGATCAAGTAAGATAACGAAGAAATGGAATGAGACAGCTCATAGTATAATAATTCCATGTTAAGAATGTGCACCAGTTACCCGGGGCGACGATTGCACGGCAGCCTGTCATTTTGGCACAATTTGGCCCCTCGCTCGCACAGCCAACCGCTAGATTCGCATTCAACAACGCCAATTTCAAAGCCGAAATCGTCGGTCCGCCGGTCGATTCGGCCGTCGATTAAAATTCTAATAAGCGCCAACTGCTGGTCCTGTTTGCGAACCAATCTTGGGCAATTGCTCGCATGACCTGGAAATCAGTGCGTGCCGCGTCAATCTCCTTTTTTGTGACTAGGCTTGTTGGTTCAAGTCACCAATGTGCATGATGGCGTCACGGAAGAAGTGTTTGGGTAACGCTTTTCTTATCTGATCGATCTCCGATGGGGCAAGGGCTGCAGTTTGCTGTAAACCCTTATGTGATCTCATGCAAGCTTCATGTAAGCTCCGAACCAAAAAACTACCAATTGTTAGAACTGCAGACACTTTTGGCATGTGTATTCTTCTGTGTAGGTGTCTGCAACTGGTATCGCCAGCCTATTGAACAACTAGTGCAGCTCCCGGGAGTTAGAACAACATTCCTCCAGTATCTGATAACTTCGCAGTCTATCAGATCAGTTACCGGAGAATCACGCAATTAACCTAAAGTCACCGACATCGATCGGGAGCAACAGCACAGGAATAGAGTAGACAGTCGTAGCAGTATCAATTGCTGCAATTGCTGTAGCAATTGCGTTCCAGTAAAGCAGCAATAACAACCCGTAACAGTAGTACCAATAGCACCAACAACACAATGTAGAACGGCACCATTCACAGCGATAGCGGCTGTCCTGTCAAAAACATTAGGTGTGAGTGCGTTGGACCTAAGTCAAAGTGGTCGTAGATCTATGCTCAGTACTATATAGACTGCGTCGCTGAACATTTTGTTTGTTGTTGCAGCATTCTTGCATCTGATCCTAGTTTGAATGCCTTTCGTGATACTCGTGTGCTTGCTAGTCACACGGAGTTAAACTTCTCATGATAAGCCAGCCGATCCAAGAGCAATACCCCGTTCCGCACGTGAAAAGTATCTGTATCTGAAACTGCTATTTCAAAATGATACTTTCTGATAATCTTGACAGTACTGACGGATTCTCAGCACTCGCGGCTGTGCGGGGCACTGCGCTTGGCGAGGTCATCGGATATATGATTCTCGCCAGTACTGTCAAATGAAAAGAAAAGATAAGGTATGACAAATCGTCTCAGCATATAGAAGGTAATATTAGAGTCGGGTCAATAGATCAATCACGATATACTGTTTCCAATCACTAGTACCGATAGAATCGTTATAAACTCGATATGGGTTATAAATCAAATCTTTAAGTCGCTTAAAGGCCCATCAATTCAGGTGTATAAGCACGATCTGATAAGCTATGGGGTGCGAGAGTGGGTTATTATATATTACAAACAATCTTCGATGCTATCTCGATGAAATGCTGATATTGAATACTGGCCCCTGGGATCTCGAACCACTCTCAAACTTCGAAGTCAGAACTCCCAATCAGTTACCGAGCGGCCTACTGCCTAAGTTATAATCGTCATGTTGAACTACACTTATGCGGCCAGATTGCCAATGCCAACTTTATCATTGGGGCCTCGAGATCTGTCAGCTTGTCAGCATTTAACGCTGCACAGACCCAGGTCTGGTCATACTTTGCCGGTGCTGTGCCGTGCTTCAAGCTATATTAGTGGCATCGCAGATGTTGGCATGACCTGTATAGCCCATGGCTTTGTAGCCTTGTTGATGTCATACGTAGTTTAGGCTTTTCTACACTTTACAGAATCCTGATTAATAGCAGACATCGTAAGGTGCCTAGATGTATCAGAATGCGTAGGTCCGAGATCTTGGCGTGGATCACGTTGACTCGCGAGCGCTCGTGGTTCTGTTGACGTTAACGCGATTCTCACGTACGAATTGCAACATCTCAAATAGCAAATGCGACCGAGAACTACGGGACTGTTTAGTTGGCATCCGGGCGATTTTCACTAGATCTGTGGTAGCCTGCTTCGAAATCGAGGCGGTATTTATAAGTCGAAGGTCCAAGATCAAATCTACCCGTTTCCTATCTTCACTATACCATACTTGATGTTGTGATAATAGCAGTGTCACTGTAGCGGTAACAATATATTGCAGTCGTGAAGGCAAATTAATCGAATTGCAGCCAATAGCTTCTCTTCACGATGCCGTCTATATATCAGCTCGTTTCTTGTTCTCAAGAAGACACACCGAGAAAATACCCCCAATCGGAGACAAACTTATCCTCTGAAGTTCCTTACAAGTCATATCCTCGATCAAGCAGAATACCCTTTCAGCGGCAAACAGCCTCCGATAGTCAGCTAGGTATCCCTGCAGCTAAAAATGAAGGTCATTCTTGCGATTCCAATCAAGCCACTGGATGGACTATACCACTGGTATCATACGTACGTGAAATTGCCATATCGGTCGAAAAAATGTGTCCAGCTTTCGTTTTCAAGCCTTCGCTCCGCGCGTACGACAGTTGGCAGGATGAGGACACAGTCTTGTTTTCCGAAGGTGTATCCTCAGCAGACAATGCATTGGCATACATTTCAAAGCTCCTCTACGACACGACATCAAGGCCTGAAGTCCATACTCTGCGTGATCAGAGCCAGTTCCCTCTCTTCACAGTAAACATCGACGAATACATATCACAAGTTCTGGTGCATCAGGTTCTAACCTATTTCAAGCAAAACACTCTGGCAACTGAAATCACTAGTCGTCGCAAACAGGCAACTGAAAGCTTGCTAAAGTCACTCTCTGTCAACGCCGTCGATTCCGTCTCTCTAAAAAATTCATGGAATTTTGAGTTATCCGAAAACGTCATTTCAAAATCTGAAACAACGCCGTCATCTCTGTTGGACCTGTGCTATTCACGAGTAGTCCCGCAAGTGGCACTCCGAAGGACTCAGGAAGTCTCCCGGCATAAAGTTTCGGATTCAGACTGCTTTAGGCACTCTATAAAACCAGAGAGTCTAAAGTCTGTTCTAAGTCAAAAATTAGTCGAAATGTCGGAGATGGATACTGCACAATTGGATGTCCATTTTACTAGCAAAAGCCAAGCGAATATAAGAAACGAGAAATGTATATCGAGCTCTTTACCAAAGATACCACTGACACCGCTTCAGATATCTGAATACTCCACGTCAATACCCTATATTGCTTTCGCGATGTGTCTCCTTGCAGCAGATATTGACGCTTTCGAGCCAGCCACCGAATCCATCGCCTCTACATCAATTTCAAAACTTTTAAGCTTCAGGGAGTCAGACTATTTCTGCGCTACTCACCTCGAGACAGAATCGAATGACCCGTTACGGACCGATTGGCGGAATATCAAGAACACGCCAAGTTGTGTTTGGTTTTTCATGTTGATGCTTGGACATCGGAAAAATGGTGGTAGAGGCGACTCATACTCTGATGAGACACATGTCCAGTCAAATACTGGCCAGCGAAAGATATCCCTTGCTAAGATCAACCTGAACCGAGAGCTTACAAATGTCAAGTCTGACCTCCTTCAGGCAAAAATCTCCTTAAGTAGTCTTAATGCGCAATCTAAGGAGCTGTACCCTCAACATATGGATGTTCATCAAGCAATGAGCCGAACTTCATCTCGCTCCTTGGTAATGACTACATCAAACGAAAACCATCGCAACTCCTCCTACAGCATCAGTGGTCTCAAGCCAGAGCTACTCCACTCAACTAAAATCACGAACATTCCACAATTTGAAGCAGTTAATGAGACGAATCCGCAATCTCAGGATTCCTCATCAGATTTTGAAGATGAACCTGCAATTATCCCTAAAAGAAAGAACGACCGCGGCTCAGGATTCCCCAAAGTAGTAGCTAATTTCTTTGTTGTCACCAATGATTTGTGTGATATTCTAACAACTCTTAGGACTCACTGATTCTACGTAATCAACGCGACTATGATTCCGACGACGAGACCTCCCTCTCTAACTTCTCCTCAGATCAAACTCATGGGTCAGCCCAAACAGAGTCAGAAGCAAAAGTTGAGATCGAGTGGTGGCAGTTTCCCGAAGAAGAAGAGTGGCTTGAGTTTGCTAGTGTTGTTTCCAGTGTCGAAGATGAAGAGTCTAAAAGTGATAGAAGCTTTCAGATCGTATTTGCCGAGGATTCAGTAGAATCAAGCAATAATGAAATTGTCTCCTGTCAGGATGATTATAGTGGCATATCAAATCAAGACGAAGGCTTGCCTCTTTCTCACGGGTTACAGCAATCCAGCGATGAATCAGATTTGTCGGATAATTTCTCATCAAATCTGTCTAGCCTTCGCCTATCTAGTCTCGAATCTGAAAGTCCATACGAAGAAGATCTGTGGTGGACAATGCCAGAGCAGGAACTCGATGAAAAAAATGACAGTGACTACGACGACGACGAAGACGCTGATTTTGATAAGGACTTTGATGAAATTAACGAAGACGCGATCTTGGAAGGTGAACTCATGCACAAATCTGACAAAGAAACTCCGAAGGATAGTCAAAATGCTGAGCGTATATCATTGTCGAGTATTGGTGCAACACGACAAGCTAAGGAGATGCCATCCAATTCTGATTTTGACTCTCAAATCGTCATCATGGATATTTTGGACTGTTACTCTGACATCACTGACATAAAACGAGAAACTGAGCAAGTCGGATCGCCGCTGGCATCGAACTCATGCAATATGACTTCAAGCGTTGAATTGGCAAATAGCGGTCTAGAAACATCACATTTCGACCATTCAATTCAAGACTTGTCCGAAAATGTAATATCCGGTTTATTAGATTGCTATATGGACGAGAATGACAATTCAGCGTTTCCAGATACCAACCAATGCACGCTTTCCTCAAATGCATCTATGATGTCAAGAAAAGATAGCGCAAAATCTGATTCGGGTTATGATGAGGATGAGAATGACGACAAAGAGAACCGATCACTATCAGTAGGACATGATTTCACGATATATAGCGACCATCCAGATGACATCATTCACATGAATGTCGATACGGCTTCTAGTCTTGCAAACCCAACTACTAGATCCATCAGCTTCTCGATTACATCTTTACCTCCACTGGATAAAAAAGCAACTTCTTCACATCGGTCTCAGGCTGTCCTTTCACACGATGCTCCAGCTATGGACGTGCATGCTGATCTCTCTGATCTTTTGAGAGATAGTACAAATTCTGACAAGAGACAGGTTTCTGCACGTGGATCGCCCGGTGTGATCTCAACCACCGGCATTTTCCGTGAAGCTAATGAAGAAAGCCACGCGCTTTCTATTGCGAAGACAAGAAGTAGGCAACCAGAATCTGAGATGGATGACCAACAGCGTCAAGTGGTTGCATACCGACAACAAAGTCACGAGTCGGTCTACTTGGACTCTGTTTCTGTAATGAATCAGGTCCAGCAGGTTCTGTCTCCTAGGTCATTTGTTGAAAAGTCTCCTCTGAAGGAGACCGACTTGTCGTCATGCAAGGCGCCTAAAGATGCTCTCGACCACATTAGAAACGTAATGACAAAGAGATCATATGGCGCCTTACTTCAATTCAAGTTGAACATAAATAAAATCTCATCATACGGAAGCGTCCTCTCAGGTTCTCCTAGTAGACATAAGATATCATCTAGCACTAAGTTTTATCAACGAAGTGATCCAGAGATTGTAAAGCTCCTTGCACTTAATGGAGACAGATATAACCTAGAGCACCAACTTCAAAATGCATGTGACCGATCTCCAAGAACTGCTGGAAATGAAATGACATTGAGGAAGTTCACGATCGGAGTTTTACAAGTCGTTCTCGCGCTTATAATTACTATTTTCTTGTGAGCAGCTTTTATCCTTATTACAGGAGAGGCTATTGTTAACTCTATCTTACTAGATTTTTATTCCTTGTCTGTCTACTCCTCGAAGCAATACCTGAAAATGGACCAGAACTCGCCTTAGCAGGTATCAACGAAGACTATTACCAAATCTATAGCTAAAGAAGCTTTGCTCCTCGTTATACCGGAATGAAACTAAAAGACCATACATGAGCCTAGGCATATACCCCAGACTTTAAGACCATTTTAGACTATTGATTACTTTTTTTTATTTTCTTTTTTAATACAACTTTGTTTTGGTATTCAGTTGGTTGGCATTCAAAACCTAACAAAAAAAAGTTGGGAGTGAATGTCGCGTTTATTTTTTTAATCATCTCCCAACGAGTGTTCACCAAAATTCCGCAAAAAAATTTTGGATGTTGAAATCTTAAATCTCTGTTTTTATAGATCAACTTTCCTTACGAGATTTTAACCTGGCCATAATTCTGCGCTTAACTCGATTGCGTATTCAGGCCCTTTTACATTGGACAATGTCAACAGTGGCTGCTACTGAAATTGCTAACAAATGTTCCACTACCACGCCGAGCTCCAATAAAACCAAACTCCATGGGCGGGCGCTCTTCGAGTCAATAGGCAAGCCGACTAAGATCGTCGCGCCAATGGTAGATCAGAGTGAACTAGCATGGCGAATCCTCTCTCGCCGTCATGGCGCAGAGCTATGCTATACACCTATGCTGCATGCGAGACTGTTTGCCACAACGGAGAAATACAGAACAGAAGCTTTCTCCTCTTTGGATGGTGATGAGAAAATAGATCGACCTCTCGTAGTACAGTTCTGTGCTAACGAGCCGGATATATTATTGGAGGCTGCAAAGCATGTTGTCGGAAGATGTGATGCTGTGGATTGTAAGTGCCGAATTGAAGCAAACAAAGCTGTCAAAGTGAAATTGAGCAAAAACATACTAAATCATCATCAGTAAACCTAGGATGTCCACAGAACATAGCGAGAAGGGGAAAGTACGGTGCATTTCTACAAGACGACTGGGATTTAGTATACAAACTGAGTAAGTAGTCTCCTGAATTCCTGCTATGGTTGATACTAACGTATGTAGTAAATATTCTCCATGTGAATCTCTCCGTACCTGTTACTGCCAAAATCAGAGTCTTCTCCAATAAGGAAAAGACTCTAGCATATGCGCGCCACGTTTTATCTGCTGGTGCGCAGTTTCTCACGGTCCATGGACGTACGAGAGAGATGAAAGGCCAAAAGACTGGCTTGGCTGACTGGGAAATCATTCGATATTTACGAGAGAATCTCCCACCGGACACTGTGATGTTTGCGAATGGCAATATATTGTACCAGGATGACATCTCGCGCTGCTTAACGAAAACTCAGACTGATGGAATAATGTCTGCCGAAGCTAACCTTTACAATCCTGGAATATTCCAGTCTCTTGGATCAGACGATAAAATCGACATCGACAGAGCCTTTCCACGCGTGGACAAAGTTTTAAGGGAGTATTTTAACATCGTCAAGGAATATCCAACGGAAGCGTCCCTTGATGCAACGAAATCACATTTTTTCAAAATTTTAAGGCCTTTCTTTGTCGTCCATACTGATATTCGCAATGACACTGGCAAAATGTATAAGGCTTCTTTGGAAGAATGGGAGCAGATTGTTCAGCGAGTAGAGAAAGTTGTTCAAGAATTGTATGATAATGGATGCACAGATGAAGTTACAGTCGAAGATCAAGAAGATACACAGAGTTGGGGTGGCCGATATAGAACAGTTCCATATTGGCGATGTCAGCCCTATTTCAGAAAAGTTGATGGAGTCAGTCTTCCAGAAAAGAGAGCTCATGAAAAATCGTGAAAGAGCTATGTGGTGTATTTATTGTAGATTAGATGATTTGAAGAATAGATTACTTGATTCCAAGCAATTAGTTAATAATTCATAGATTGATAAACATAACTTGAATGTGATTTCGCTCGTAAATGTTGAAAAAGAAATGCGGGTGATCGCAAAGTCCCATTGGGATGGATGCTCTACCGCTATCGATCTTACACTCTGAGTACTCATATCAAACTTCTGACAAATCTTGATTACGCTTCCACGGCAAGATCATAACACGATAATGTTATCAAATTTTCCGTCCAGAGGGCTGCCACTGTCTGCCGAGCTCTCACATTCACCATCGGGCGCGCGGTTGTCGTCTTCTCAATCAGCCAAGCGCCAAAAGCAACTATTAGGAGTACGGAAGCTCTCAATATTCCCCGCGCCGTCCTCATCTGAGAGTCTTTCTGACGGTTATTTCAACTCTACGTGGGCTAATCTTTCGTCGGCCCTTGATAAGATATTTAGCAACGCAAAGGTTGACTCCTCGCTGGAAGTACTTTATCGCTGCGTAGAGAACCTATGCCGTGCCGAACGGAGTAGGATGCTATGGTGCAATCTCAAAGAACGAATGGAACGACATGTGCAAGATGACTTTCGTGCCGTACTTTTAGAAAAACAACGAGTGTCCAAACTTCAGTCCGGAGGTAACATTAACATGGCTGACTTGGTGGAACAAGCATGGAGCCAATGGTCTGCTCAGTTGCGGATGGTGATGAATATCTTCTTATATTTAGATAAGAGCTATCTCTTAAACTCAACCGGAGAGATTGCCATCTGGGATTTTGGTTTGGATCTCTTTAAGACCTATGTGGTCGTCGATCAGACCATCGGACCAAAGCTGATGGCTGATGTCATGAGCTACTTCCTTTTACTGCGTAAGCACGAATCCGTTGACATGAACGTGCTATCGATTATTGTCAAGATGATATCTATCTTAGGAGTTTACACTTCCACTTTTCATCCGCTCTTTGTGGATTCAACAAGAAAGTACTATGCTGAACTTGCTGCCGAACATGCAATGACAATGCCAGTTGTGGAATATCTTCATCTCGTGACGACCGCCACAGCCTTTGAAAACGATCAAGCACTTCAATTCAAGTTAGATCGAGTGACGCGAACAGATGTTGTTGCAATTACTAAGGATGAGCTCGTTCAAAAGCAAATTGGCAGCATTATCGGACGAGGTTTTGACGATCTTGTGGATGATGACGATACAGACAGCCTTTCAATTTTATATGGCCTTTTTGAAGAGGTCGATCAAGAGAAGACGTTACTCAGCGCATGGGTGGCATATATTCGACGAGAAGGTCAGTTCCTCGTTTCAGATCCTAAGTAAGATCCAGAGATGGTAAAGTCTTTGCTTGCCTTCAAGGAAAAGTTGGATATTATTCTTAATGTTTCGTTCAAGCGTAATGATGCGCTTGAGAACGCTCAACGAGAAAGTTTTGAGTGGTTTATAAACAAACGCCAGAGTGTACCTGCAGAAATGGTCGCAAAATACATTGACGAGATTCTACGCGTTGGAAACAAGGAGATGGATGATGCAGAGATGGAGCTCAAGATGGACAAGGTGCTCGTCTTATTTAGATTTATTGAAGGCAAAGATGTCTTTGAGGCGTTCTACAAGAAAGATCTAGCTAAGCGCTTGCTATTGAACAAAAGCGCAAGTGCAGATGCAGAAAGAAGCATGCTCGCTCGCATTAAGACAGAATGTGGAACAGGATTTACACAGAAGCTTGAAGGAATGTTTAAGGATATCGAGATATCTAAAGATTTCATGTCGTCATACAAGACCACCAAGTATGCACAAGAAGCTAAGCAAGATTTTTCATCTATCGACCTCTACGTGAATGTGCTATCTCAGGCGTTCTGGCCCACATACCCAGATATTCCTGTTGTGCTCCCAGATCGTATGGGCGCTGCGCTGGAAAATTTCAAATCTTTTTATCTCACAAAGCAGACAGGAAGAAAGATAATGTGGAGACATTCCTTAGGGCACTGTATTGTGCGTGCGGATTTTCCAAAGGTACATTTTTGGACGTCTAGGTAAGCTTAGGTTCGTAAAATGTTAATACTAACTTCAATTTAGGGCAAAAAGGAACTGAGCATGAGTTTATTTCAGACGATCGTTCTTCTGCTTTTTAACGATGTCCCTGATGGCAAGACACTGACCTACGAACACATTAGAGACGCGACAGGACTAAATGATAAAGAGCTTGTTCGAACATTACAATCATTGGCATGTGGAAGAATACGAGTGCTTACAAAAGATCCGAGGGGTAAAGATGTTAATCCGGGGGATCAGTTCAGCGTGAATGTCAAATTCACCGACAAGGCTTTCCGTTTGCGAATCAATCAGATTCAATTAAAGGAAACACCTGAAGAAAACAAGGATACGCACGAACAGGTCATACGCGATAGACAGTACGAGATCCAAGCATGTATTATTCGGATCCTCAAGTCACGAAAGTCGATCAGACATGTGGAGCTTATCCAGCAGACGATTGAACAGACTAAGAGTAGAGGTACGCTGGATTTGGGCGATATCAAAAAGAATATTGAGAAATTGATCGAGAAAGAGTACATGGAACGTTCAAATGCAGACACATACGTCTATGTGGCATAAAGCTCCAGTTGAATGTTATAAATTTAATATTATCCGTATATGCACATGAAATGTTACAACCTATTTTGAACGGACCTTCATTTCCATTAATTATCTTTTTCTAGCTCTTTTCCTTTTTGTTGTCTGTGGCATCTTTGGCTGCTCTGTGGGTGGCTGTCCATCTAGCACCGTTAGAGCGTTTGAATTTTCATCAGTTGAAATAGTCCCGTGTACAATCTGATTAAAAACCTTTTCTCTCTCGGACAATGCCTCGGGATCAAAATACATGACATGACCTTGTGTGCCCAAGATGTCCTTCGTGGATGTGTCCTCCTCATCCAGAGAGGTCGTAACCTCAGCAGAGGTAGCATTGAGAACTGATATTGTAGCTCTTCCAACTAACCGTTTCTTCTTCTTCTTCTCCTCTCTCGTTGTGACACCGCCTTCAAGCCCAGCGGAATCAGCAGATTCGGTCGAGGTAGCCGTCCTAGAAGACATATTTGCCGGTCGAAGAGCTTGCTCGATAGATTCAGACCGGTCTCTGTTATGTAGTAAATCAGATTTGACGCCAACAGTCGCCACAGACACTTCCCTCAATGGCATTGGAATGTCCAGAGGTTTGCCTTCGGCAAGCCTAAACAGTTTCAATTCATCCACCAACATGACATTCCACTGCTTGGCAAATTTCATTTTCTGGGTCTGCTGTGGCCCACGACTATCAATAGTGCTAGTCGCAATAGTCGGAATCACTAGAAGATCTCTGTCAGGAGTCAGACTACCGCACAACGTGCCGCCAAGATGCTCTATCAGTTTCTCAATATGGAATTTTTGCATGCCCTTGAAACCAGTCGTGGCTACCATACGTGATCGAAGAGGCTTCTCTGATTTCACAGGATAAAATTTCGAATAAGGACAAATCTCAGGCGGCAAAAGTTTTCGGTAAAACGAAGACTGCTCAAGATACCATTCTGTGACTATGATGAGGCGGTCAGGGATATCGGAAGGAAGAGAATCAGCTGATAGGTTGTATGGTATGAGTAAATGCGTGGCAAGGGTATAAGATGCTGTTGTAGACGCCCCCCGAGAACTGACAAATTTCTGCAGTACCGATGCTTTGTTATCTGGAAATCCGTGTATCCAAAATCTATGACCTGCAAGCAGAGAATCTTCTGTTTCCTCGAAGCGCGAGGCTACAGTTTCATCGTCATTAACCAACTCGAACGGTTCACCATTGGGTCTCTCTAATTCGTTGATCCCTGTATCATCTTGAGGCTCACTGGCTTCATTTTCAGATGCAGGGGCGATTTGTGGATCGTCGTGCAAGACGTCATTCATGATCGAATTCCATGTTGACTCGGATCGAAGCTGCATTTTCGTGAGCTTCCGTCTCTTAGGCTTTTTCTCAGCATCTCGTCCAGCGTTTTCCTTCCCAACAACAGCATTTTGTCTTATCAAGCGGATCTTCTCCAATTGCGCCTCTCGCTCTTCTGCTGATCGGAGGACATCGAATGGTGCGTGGTCAACCACTGCGCCATAGAGAATACATGCATCAACGAACTCGGTATGGACGACCGGGATCTTTCTCTCCCTAGCAAACGCATATTTGTCACTGCTGGGAAACTTCCCGGTGACAGCAACTGCGTTTGGAACTTTGTCTGTCAGCAAGAAATTGACGCTCAACGTCAAATCCGGGGAATGTTTGCCGCCATGCTGTTCAATCTTCTCGATGATCTGTCGTCGCCGCTCTCGCTCTTGGTGCATGTTTGTGAAGCACAGAAGCAGACTTTCAAACACATCTAGTTTACCAAAAGCAACGATTTCGTCTTCCACCATTGTCGAGAGGTCATCTCCTGCGATCCACTTCTCATACAGCCTTGGTATGAAACTTGGTCGAAGAAACACGATATCTGGGCGATGCTGCACCGCATATCTGTACTTCTCAGTATATATTGAGGCCACTATCATATGTGTGACATCGGACATGAGATCAAGTCGGTGCACCGCACCCATGGCACTGCACTTCTCGTCGATATTAGTCTGTGGCTTGTCAGTAAAGGCGCCAGAGCATAGGTAAATAGTTATACATAACAGAGACTACGAAACGCAATGGAAAACAAAAAGTGGAACATACCCGGGCATTTGCATCGACAGCAGTACAGCAGAACACGAATCCAACGAGAGGTTTCGACATCATTCATGATTCTCGAGATCGAACCGTTTCGTCGTTCGTTTTGAAAAAAATGAGTCGCGATCTTACGCGTCAGCAGTTATCTCGGATAAACCCCTAACCCTTGTTTAAACTATTACAATATAATCTTGTTCAATACGTTTTACGAGCAGGATTTAGTTAACAATATTAATTGGTTTATATTTACATCTACATCTAATTACAGTCCCTTTTTACTCTTCCTATTTTGACAGCGTAGATCGACTGAAGTTGCACCTTTGTTCCAAACTTTCCATTTTCGGACAACTTTCTTGATCAGCCAAGGCGGACATTTGATGTCCGGGTAGAGATTCAAGAATTCATCAGCATACTTGATAGCATCAGAAAGTCTGTTGTTCGCCGCATATGCATTCACAATAGCTGCAATCGTATATTTGGTAGGATACACTCTCGAGCCAAGTCGGGCTGTGCTGCCATGCCTTACAGATTCGTCAACAGATAATCCCCATATTTCGTAGAGTATAGCCTCTACAGCCGGAAGGTTAGCGGAGCATGCATAGGCAAGAATCATGATTTCGTAAGTCATATAATTTGGAACAATATGATCTGCCAGCATCTCGTGGACAAGACGCAAACAAATATCACCTGCATTCTCGAGATCTTGCGCCTTTTTTCTGATTGTCACCTCCCTTACTCTAGATCGTGATGCATCCTCAAATATTGACGTGTTATCATCAGATGCTTCTTGTCCAATCATCTGCTGCTGACTTTCGTTGCCATTCTCGCTGCTTTGAATAGCATTTTGCATATCTATTGCACGCATCCATCCTCTAAATCCTGCATCTCCTTCGGTTCTTAGTATGTAATATTCCTCTCTTATCAAATTGCGAGTTCCAGTGAGACACATGCCGGAAATATAAGTGTTCCACATTCTGACGTCTGGACCGCTAACAGTGCTTGTTGGCTTGATGTCGCTGACCGTTGATTGTCCTCTAGTTAAACCGTCGTGAGACGCATGCACATTTGCAGTCTTCGTTGCTAGGTGCATTTGCTCCCATATAGACTGTAGCCGCTTCCGTGATCCAGTTGCTCTGGCACATTCTAACAAATGAGCATACTCTGGGGTAGAGAGCGATACAAAAAATCGGGAGATGTCCTCTCTCACTCGATGTAACTTTCTCCAGAATGTGTGGTATCTGTTCTGTGCTTGGTCATGGTCTTCTGTCCAACGATTTTCGAATGGTATCTCGTCCAATGACGTGTGGGATGATGAAGTTGATGAAGATGAAGAAGACTGGGATAAATTGATCGACCCGATCATGCGTTGCCTATCCCGACCTCTAATCTTTAAACCCTGCTGCTGAGTCGGTTGTCGAACAAGGCGATATGGCTTTAATGAGAAGAGAACTGTTGAGAAAATTGATCTGTCGAGAACGACTTTGGGCGCGGGATCGGCGAAATTCCTGGCATTGTTGTCTGACGAAGGAGTGGAATGAAAATTGTGAACGTCTCTATACATCCAGCCAGATGTGTACGCAACTTCTCTTATCTGGCGGTCATAGTATGCTACTAAGGCAAGATAAGTCTTCCATATTTGCTGGTCGTCGTATGAAGCAATGGCAGAGAGCAGTGCTGTATGCTCCGGAATCCGCGCGGACGGAGAAACCTTGAAAACGGGAGGTGTAGAATAGAAGAACAATGGGTCACCTTTCTGAAGCGGAAAAAGCTTTAGAAATGTCCGGTATGGTACATGCTTTCGTGCTGCCATTGTCTGAGCAGTCGAAACAGCTGGTCTTAGGCAGTTGCTCTTTGTTTTAGAGGCCTCCTGCTGATTTTTTTTAATAATTATTTTTCTCGGGGGTCAATTTGTTCAGATTCTCAAAATGGAATGTTCTTATTTTTACCTGTTTGGGTGTATAGAGTTTTGCTCTGCCTTAATTTCTCACACGATCACCGCTGAAAAGCATCTACACAGGCAGGAAATAATCACTTGAAAGAAATGTTGATAGGTACTAATATTCAGTCATCAACTGATATCCGGATAGATATACATATCGGTATTTTTTTCAGAGCTCCATCTATATATATATCTTTATGTACAAATAGGTATATATAGTATAATATATACACTACACTTTGACCAACCAATACCAAAACCCTACGACTGCCATACCCACAGCACTCCAGTAATATTCGAGCTCAACCACGGTCCACGCCAGAAGCGTACCAACAGGAGGAGCTTGCTTCATGACTGCAAAGTAATCTTGCGTTTGCGCGATGTGAACAAGATACATGCCCAGCATCATCCCTCCTAGTAATAGGAGCATTTGGAAAGGAACCTTGCTGTGAGAAGGATGAAAAACCGAGTGAACAACTATTAGAACAAACAGAGAAGTAATTCCCCTCGACGCCATTTCACGGAAGACGATGTCTTGTCCATATTGTTTGTAGACCAACACGTCAAGGACGATATGTAACGATGCCAGCGGGACAACTACCATCAGATAATCTAGCACCAGAAACATGCATTCTGCGAGGAAACTGTCTTTATGTAGCGTCTTAGATGATGACAATTGTTTGGTACTTTTGCCATTGTCTTCTACAGCAAACTTGACGGATTTGGAACTACCACGTCGTGGACTCATGATACTAGTTAATGTCCTAGGTTGCTTTAACGCTGCTGTAACTTTTGCTGCTGACGTAGCAGATTTTGACGAACTATCTTTAGTTGTGACAGTCGTTGTTGATATTGAATTTGGTGTGACTATTGAGTTTTGAGAAATGCTTTCAATCGATACAGGCCGGCCCTGAGTATCTGTAATAACAATAGACTGATTTTGCATGATCTAAAAAACGATAACTTAATACTTTGGCGTGCACACACTCCTACTGCTCGATATGTGTTTAATTCAAAGCAGAACAGCAGTAAAAGAGGATGTAGATCTTTTAAACGTAAGCGAGCTCTAAAAGTTTTTAATAGGATCGTTCCGTGTACAGTTGAGCATTCATTCTCCGAGGTAGAGAAGAAATAGGAGATAAGCCGAAGTTGTGTCCGTGGCCGTCTGGCTATTTTCGGACTAATATACCAACCACCGAATTGGGAGGGGGATGTAGGACCCTCCTCAGCGTTAACCTATTTATCGCTCTAACATCCTCCTAAATCAGCGTCCACAGCATGAGAAAAATAAGGATGCTGCTGCGGCTAACACTATTTATCCTTCCCATACTGCTTTACACCTTGGTCCTTCCTTTGGCCTCCAAAAAGGCCATGGTATCGTCTGCTCGACTGAGTGATAAGTCTCTGGCGTTGCTGATTGCCCATCCGGACGACGAGGCCATGTTCTTCGGTCCGACCCTGCACGCTCTGTCATCCACCAACACAATTTCCATCTTCTGCGCATCTACTGGCAATGCTGACGGGATAGGACAGATCCGACGACAAGAGCTGATAAAAAGTGCCGACATTCTCGGAGTGAGGAGCGATAACGTATTTGTGTTTGATGATCCCGAAGTTCAAGATCAGATGGGCGTAGTCTGGACCTACGACTCGTTGGCTAGTCTGCTTGGGCCACATTTGAAAGACAGAGAAGGCAAATACAAGTTTGACGGGATCATTACATTTGACGAAAATGGAGTCTCCGGGCATGGAAATCACAGATCCCTGTACATGTTCGCTATCGGCTATTTTGACTTGTCAGCTATTGATCTTTGGGTACTCTCCTCTGTCCCGACATACCGCAAGTTTACTTCGTTTTTGGGTACGGTTCCTGCTATCTTCTCCTCTCATGCTGACAAGACGACTCTATCACTTGTGTCAAATTCGACACAGTATGCCGCCACTCGGTCAGCGATGACCTCTGCTCACGTTTCACAGATGCGATGGTTTAGATGGGGATGGATCTCACTCTCTCGATACATGTTTATCAACGACCTTCATTTGTACGATGTCTAAGCACGTCATATATACAGGTCAAAAATGTACATAGTTCTGAATTACAGTCCAATTTATTGCTCTAGAAATTTTCTATACATGACATGAATTGACATTGTGAACTATACTCTATACAAATACGTTTGAATCTACATATATTCGTATGTCATAAAAACCAACCATTGTCCCATTCTGGTCCTTCCAAATAAAACACAAAGATAGAAGAAAAAAAAGTTGAAGATAACAGACAGCAAATTAAGAACGCTTGCCTGATGTGTTTTCCAATCAAAACAAAAAAGCCATCAAAAAGAAACTATGGCAATGATTATTCATTCATACAATTTAAGCAAAAATTAGAGCGATAATCACGGCAAATGAAAGCGAACCACCAAAGATTAACGAGTTCACGTTGGCAATGTTAGCGGAAGAAGAAGAAGAAGAAGAAGAAGACGGGGAAGAAGAAGCGGAGGTTGAAGAAGCGGTCTCTGAGCTGCCGCTGACACCGGTAGCACTGGCAATAGCGGAAGAAGCGCCACTACCAGCGGAAGGAGTAGTAGAGTCGGTATTTTCGATAGCGGATCCGCTAGGGACGACAATTGCATCTGTCCGATTAATAACAGCATTGGAAATAGCAGTACCTTGGACATTGTAGATAGAGTAGCTGACAGTAAGATTGCTACTGCCGACCGAGACATACATGCCACGGTTGAATGAGTTGTCCAAACCATTGGCGATCAAAGAACTAGCCTGGGTATCGGGAAGGGTAGTGTTACCGTTGATGTTGGCGTACGAGGTAGCACAGGTCGTTGGTCGAGTAACAGACGAGGTGGCAGTAGTCAGGGTAGCCGTGTTCACAGCATGATATTGGCTGGATAGGGCAGTGTAGTCGCTTAACATATAGGCAGCCTCGTTAGATGAGATATTGACAAGACCATAGTCGTTAGTCTCTTGGGTAAACTCATAAGCAAGACCTCCAGAGAAAACATCACTCATGTTGTTAGAGAAAATTGTCCCGACTTCCTCAAAAGTACGGGGTAAGACCAGGTTGCATCCATACTCAGACATGATGATAGGTAGAGAGAAGTTGAGGTAGTCGTCAACAAGAGTTTCATATCCAGATTCTACAAAGGTGCTTTGACCACACCACTCATAAGAGTTGATACCGAGGAAGTCAATGGACTCATCTTCAGGACCACACTCCAAGTAAGCCGGAAGAGAAACACGGTAAGCTAGGATGTCGGCAGCAGAGTATCCAATAGGAATCTGACGCTTCAAATGATTGGTTTGGTAGTTTTTCATGTCACGGACAACAGCCTTCACGTAGGGTGGAGAAGCCTCAGCAGAGATATTATCGTTAATGACCTCGTTTCCGGCAAAGAAGGCAAGAGTGTTGTTGTATCCAGAGAAAGCCTCCATGACCTCAAACACATGCTCCAAATAAGTCTCGGTGTAAGTAGTCCAGGGCTCATCGGCGTTCAGCGACTGACTGTAGATGGGAGTGTTCACGTCCAAAAGAAGGTAGATTCCCGCAGTAGCAAAGATGCTCATACACTCGTCGTGATCAAGAGTAGGATTGATCGAGTACACGCGGATAGCGTTCACTCCGAGTTGCTGCAGCAGATACGCGTCACGTGTGCAAGTCTCTGCAGTAGAAAGCACATCCACTGTAGTGTCGGTGAAGGCGGAAGATCCTCCAGGCTGGTAGTCAACCCCCATCACCCAGAACTACCATGTTTGTTAGATACACCACCACTAAACAGCTCATCGCCATCAACACCAGCGTCAGGCAGACTAATTTGAATATACGTACTGAGTCGGAGGTGACACTGTCAACAAAATATCTCCCCTGAACCGAAATAGGATTCAACGCGGAAACCAACGGAGCAGCAACGGCTGCGAGAGCGAAAATCAAAGCTGCGCGCATTTTCTAAGGCAATTCAATCAAAAAAAGGGAAATGCAAACGAATAATGAATCCAATAAAAGATAGAAAAAATAGAGAAGAAAGAGAAATGGTTTATAAGACTTTAAAAGAATGAAAAAAAGAGGAGTGGAAGGAGAGAAATCGGTCGAAATAAACACACCGGAAAACAGAGAATAGTGGCCTAGATAAAATTGCCCACACGAGACAAACGTAAATAACTCCGAGCCTAAAAAAGGCACAAAAAGCACAAAAATAAAATAGGAACGCGATAAAAGCGCGCCAAAACAGAAAAGAAATACCAAACGGGTCCGGCAACACCAAAATGACTGCCAGTTTCTAGTCTACGCAGCACGTTCTGACATTTTCGCAGTACTATATTGAAGCACATTACGTAGGCTAAATTTCCAGGGGCAAGACTGCCCCCTCAGTACCAGTTTTGTTACCTTTTTGGTACAAAGCGCCACAGAAGGTTCCGGTTAGGACATGCGTCTGTGAGATTTAATATTAGCACATGTGTAAAAATAGCAGCAAAATTCCCGTTTAGGAAATCTTACTGTCCGTGTTGAGATCGAAAGTACCTACTTTTCGCCTTAGCTGGATGCACTAGTCTGTCTTAAAATAATCTTGCACACAGTTATGCCGTATGTGCGCGTTTTCGCACCACTACGGAGATTGTGATGTGCTGAAATATACAAGGTGACAGAGAGTACGCGCGCTATTCGTTGGTTCGCACGGGAATTAGCACGTTAGAGAGGCACAGGGGTGCCTTGGCCTCGATATCAGGCTCGAGAACATTCAAGATCGACCTCAGCACCATGCTTGCAGAGACGCAAAAAGATGCAAAAACAGCAAAGAAGCCTACAGAAAGGCAAGAAACGTAAATAGGTGCAGCTCGTTAACTGCGCGGAAAATAAATGACGTATACTAGGTGGCGAGGGGTAAAATTAGTTCTTTGACGTATCTATTAACTATTTACATTATACATTATAAGCATTTTGCAACCGTCCTGGTTCATGCCAAACCGATCGTGACAAGCGTGATAGCAAGCGTAAAATGCGTCGAATGGACGAATTGCGTTGTGTTCTTCCAGGTCAACTTCCATTTTTCGGATGTTCGATCGGCTAATTTTAATAACTCGTGTTCGGTCGGCACAGACCGATAACCCTACTCGCTATCGGTTTGTCAACCGAACAGTTCCCTGCAAACCCATCAAAATCGACCAGGCTAACGATTGTCAGGCGCGCCACTAAGAACTCCGCTGTCAGCATTCCACACCAACCAGCATTAGCCGATTAATGGGTCGGAGCTTTGGAAGACCTCTGTCTGATGTTCCGGCCGTATCTGTAAAACACCAACGGCATCGGCGCCAACAGCAAGGCGATAAATCCCAACATCGTGCAAGTCCACTTCACTTGCATGGCAGTATACATCTGATCTGCAAACAGAGGGAACGTGGCTCCCAGCAAACTCCGCAGAAGTGTGTTAGCGGCCAGCGCGCTGGCAGCGTACAAAAGATACGCATCGACCAGATAGCTCATCATGCTCAGGAAAATTATAACCATGCCGAATCCGAACGGGATGCCGGACAAAACGGATACAATCCAGTGCACGTGAGGCATAGATCCCCAACCGAACCAAAACAGCGCGATTGGCAGTGAGTAAGCGGCAAAAATGGCCAGCGGCAATCGAGCCTCCGGATAGATCTTGCCGCCGCCCTTCTTTGCCGTCAGACTGAGGTATATTTTGGTTTGATAAGGCGAGGTCGCGACAGCAATTAACATCCCAATTCCCAGAGCGATGAACGGCAGACCGCTAATACCGATTCCCCATCCGTCCTGAACTTCGTAGACGAGAGGGTAGGCGATGAAGTTCATGTAAAGGATAGCATACACGACGGCACAGTACACCGCAGTCGCAAATACAATCGGCTCGGTGAAGAGCATGACCACTGGTCGAATGATACTGTGTCGGAAAAGAGTCAGATGAGACATGCCGTCAAGCTCATGTGCTGCACGTAGTTCCAAGTTACCAGTTTCCTTTCGTAGACGCGCAGCCTTGCGCTCCAACAAAGTCTTTCCGTACGTCTCGGGCATGAAAAAAAATGCAATGATGCCAATTGCCCCGGAAAAGATCAGCATCAGCCAGAACGTCCAACGCCATGAAACGTACTCGGACAGGAACCCACCAATGATCGGCCCAAACACTGGTCCCATGAAAGGGGCAACCGCATATATTGACATGGCATTTCCTCTCTCGGCCGGACTCCAAATGTCACCGAGAGTGCCTCCAGCATTGGCAATCGGAGATGAACCTGCAATTCCAGTAATCAATCGGCACACCAACAAAGTGGTGATGTTCTTCGACAGCGCGCATCCGATTTGAAAAACCGTGTAAATGACCCACGTACCACGGTAGACGATATTGCGGCCGTACACTTCAGACATCGGCGCAAACACAAGAGGACCAGTCGCGAACCCGACAACGTACAGTGTCAGGCCTGCAGTAGCCAGGGTGGAATTGACTTCAAACTCGATACCAATATCTCCCAAGCCAGCAGTGAAAACAGAAGACCCAAAGGCCACCACAAATGTCATGTTCGCCGCAATCATCGTAATAACCCATTCTATACATTCGTTAGTCTTCGCGAACCACCATCTTTTCAAACACCACCACTACACCACCACTACATCAAAACTTACTTTTTGACTTCTTCCAATTGTATGGATTCTCTGGATCATTAGGCCCATCCCATCCTACAATGTAAGGTCTCAGACTCTGGACTTTCGTCATGCCCATCTTCAGCTCTTCCTCCTGCTCTTCCAAACTAACGTCTGTAGCTCCGGACCTAATCCGTCGCAAGTCGAACTCGTCCGGCCCAGCCTGCTCGGTCTTGTTCTTCTCCAAATCTGGCATCCCAGCATTTGCCAACTCGCTTCCAGACGACTCGTCGCCAACTGCGTGCTTGGTGTCGGCCTCAGACGAGATGCTCGATCCACCGCCCTGCTTGTCTCTTGCGCCTTTTGCTTCCTCACTCATTATCGCAAATTTAAGGCCACTTCAGTAAACTATACAGATGTATGTAAATACAATTGCAGACATTAAGAAACTATGCAACTACGGCAGTTATCTCGCTTTATGTAAAACTTTGCCCCACAGGCGAAGCAAATGCTTCATATATGTCCGGCGGCATTTCGCCAGTAGCGACACTTAACTTTTGGCTCGCTGCCAAAATGTGTCACTTTTCTCGCCGACTACCGCCTCTTTGCTTGTTTGCGGTTAGCAAAAATGGTATTTCGGCAATAAATTTCCAACTGTCCGGGAAAAAGTCCACTGTTGTCATCGAAACACCTTCGGATTATATAAGAAAGAAAGACTGATTATGTAACTAATCTAGCATGTCGGCGTGATTTCGCTTGTCCCGAGCGCTGCAATCTTTCTATAACACCGATCCTCGGTGATAGGATTTTATTACATTCAGCTTCACCGCTATCCTTACGGACCCATTCCTCCCTTAGACCCAGTTCTGCAAAACGGTTCCCTTCTCTGTGCTTTGCCATAGAAATTTTCGAAAATTGCAATTTCGGCAGTCGGTCAAATTTCCTTTATTTGCAATGTGCCGTGTCGGGAAAACTTGAAGGACATCGCTAAATAATAACTAATGTCGATTTAACTTCGCAAATCTGGCACGTTTTTCGGCAATCGGACATGCATAGAGTTACCCGGACACCCAACAGCCACACTCCGAATAATTACTTGGGATTTTGTTTTGGGCTGTGCTAACACGCCGCGCCTCAAGTTTCTCTTGATTAGCACAGGCCAATCTAAAGCTCATATATTTGCGGCAGGCCAGTGCTCTTTATGGCAATTTGAAGCAATTTGTGATATTGCACACCAGCAGTTACCAGCTGTCGCGCTTTAAAATTGCATTACTCCAGAAACTCTATATTTACGGAACACTAAGGGTCTGCAATTGCCAGAAAAACACACACCACACTGGACTTTGGCTCTATGGGCTCTATTCAAGCCGGCACAAGATCTCCAGCAGCGCATTGATCATAAATTGGCGACCGGGTTGTCGAAAGGAGACATGCATACTAAACTAGAAGGCCCCACCTTCAGCGCTTTGACTCGGGCCCGAATTGATCAAAAAGCAGAAGGTGTTAAGCCACTGAAATACTCCTTGGCCGTTGGATTGGGGTGCTGGTAGAATTTCCTTTTCTGGACAATTTTTGTGTCGTGGCGTGGCCCCTCCGCCTCCACTCTTGCTGTATTTTAGGCGAACAATCAGCCACAGTTACCAGAGAGTACGATTTCTCGTCTGCGTACTCGCCTTAATTCCCCCTTTTGGATACTTACACCACCCGTCCTATTTGGGGAATAGGCCTAATTTCATCTCATCTCTTCAGACGGCGATGTTCGCCAGATGCTGGCTATGGTTACACTAAGGTCTATGTTTCGTCATTTTCTATAGATCCCCTTCTCAAGCATGCCGGATCAGAGTTCAGACGAGACGACAGATCATCTCGGCGTCCAAGAATATGGGATGCATCTGTCACCTTCTGTTTACAAAGTCTTCACGCTCCAGCTTTTATGAGCCGGCAATTTCCTGCTATTTCGATATTTTTGAAGCCAGATCATTTGTATTCTTTTAGTCGCTCTTTCGTACAGTACGGTACCTGGTCTTGCAATACTGTTAGGATCAGATTCACACGGATTTTTGGTGTTCCGCGGTTTTGTGTTATTATTACTTACCCTGCCATTTAAAAAATGTATTCGAGGAACCGTACCTCTTTCACCTTCCTCTCACTCCTCCTGCTGCTCTCTATTACGTTTGCGATACCGGTCAAGCAACAAGTCTGTCTTGTCCGCTCCGTTTCCAATTCTAGTTTGACCTCGTCAAACGTCATCTTATCTTCCTCTGGCGAAGCTGTGTATCATCTGCCGACCGAGACCTCGTCATCGCTTCGAAGTGGTACCTTATTCGGTCCGCTTGAAACCGCCGGTCGTGGCTCTTCTCAGCTTCCTGTCACCTCAGTTGCGAGTGCGTCCCTTGCATCTTCACTTACGTCAGTGTTGCAATACACCTCTGCTACTATGGAGGCGTCTCCATCTTTCTCTGTTACCGCTGAGACCTATACTGGAGATCTCTTCAAACCTATTGCTACTACGGCACCGACAACGAAGTTTCCTACTTTGGCGGCGCATCCTTTGCAGCCTCTGAGCATATCTAGCGCGGTCATTTCGGACTCTACAATTCCGACTAACAATTTTTACTCAAACCTGTTCCTTGGAAATCAAAACCAGGGTGTTTATGCGAATCCGTATTATCTGTGGTGGGCAAAAGGAACGGGTGGTAGTTACGGCCTGGGGATCAGTTATACAAGCGCCGCTCAAAGGGTAATATTAATATTTCACTGTCACTTCGTCTCATTATTATTAACATTTCAATTCATAGGTATGCGGACCAGACCCTTCTGCAAATCCTGTGGAATATTACTTTAATCCTGTTGGGATCATGTCGATGTCTCTTTCCGCATCTGAGTTTAGTTCCAGCACGTCGCTCAGTTTGACCGATCTCTTAAAGTACTCTGTAACAGCTACTCTGCGTCCGTCTTCTTCTGATACCTCGAGAAGCCTTGAAATTCCAATAGTTCAGGGAGTTGGTTACGTAACGGGGACTTTCAACAATTTGACTCCTCAGTTACATTCAGTGATAGGAATTACCTCACTGACTCCGGGGACAAATCCACGATCTGGACTTCAAAAGTATACTTTGTTGCTGGTTGACGGAACTATCTGGATGATATACGCTACTGTTCCCACCGGTCAGAATTTTCAGCTCAAATTGTCTGGTACAACTATTCAGGCCACTCAAGCCGTTTCTGGCGTCACGATTCAAATCGCATACGTTCCTAGTACAGCTCAGGTGAGTGTCTATGATAGCCATGCCGGTAAATATGCATATAGAGCCGATGTCGCTGGTACTGCCAGTGGTACCACCGCTACCTATAGCATTAACTGGTCTACCAAGGGAATGAATAACGCTGGTTCTCTGCTGTTGTTTGCTTTACCACACCAGGTTGCCTCCATGACTATGTCCACAACTATGACTTCTCTTGGTTTCAGCATTATCTCGCGCACGAAGGGGAAGAATGCTGCTTACTCAACTAATTCTTTTAATATGACTGAAAATCTGGCTTACGATATCGCCTTTGCACCGTGGTCAAGCATTACCGGAGCTACGCCGAACTATGATAAAGCTCTCGGACTACTATCGGCAGTTGCAGTTGCTGAGATATCCGAGGACATGTCATCGCAGACAAATCTCGATAGCATGTACTATTCTGGAAAGGCTCTTGATAAGTTTGCCTATGTCTGCTATGTAACGCATAGCATCCTTAAGAACACCGCCATGACTAAAATTTGTTTGACAAAACTGAAGGCTTCCTTTGCCGCCTTTGCTGCAAATCAGCAGACCTATGGCCTTCTGTATGATGAGACCTATATGGGTATCATCTCGAAGGCCTCTATCGTCACCCGTGACTCGTTGTCTGATTTTGGTAACTCATACTACAACGACCATCACTTCCACTATGGTTACTTCATACATGCAGCTGCTGTGATAGGTTTTATCGACAATGATCTTGGTGGAACTTGGGTTGCTGAGAATAAGGAGTACGTTAATACTCTGGTCCGCGATGTCGCCAATCCTTCGTCGCAGGACAAATACTTTCCAGTCTATCGTTCATTTGATTGGTATCACGGTCACTCTTGGGCGAAGGGACTATTTGAATCTGCTGATGGCAAAGACGAAGAGTCGTCTTCTGAAGATTACAACCATGCTTACGGCATTCGCTTGTGGGGAAAAGTGGTAGGTGATGCATCTATGGAGGCTCGAGGTCTTTTGATGATGGCCGTCATGCGTCGTTCATTCCAGTCTTACTTTCTCATGACTACAAGCAATATTAATCAACCCTCCTACTTTATTGCTAACAAAGTCGCCGGAATAATATTTGAGAATAAGGTCGATCATACTACGTATTTTGGCAATCTTGTGCAGTATATCCAAGGTATTCACATGATTCCTATCACTCCGGTTTCGTCATACATGCGAACACCTACTTTCGTTGAACAGGAGTGGACTTCTATTCTTTCAGGTGTGGCTCAAACCCTTACCGATGGCTGGAAAGGAATTTTGTACTCAAATTTGGCTCTCTGCGATCCAAAAGCTAGTTATAACTTCTTTGCGTCGTCAGGCTTTACTAGCGCCTGGCTTGATGGAGGAGCTAGCAGAACTTGGTATCTGGCCTATGCTGCCGGTGTTGGTGGTGCTGTCTAAACGAAGATGCGTTGTGCTCTCACCTTCTTTAAAGGCATCTCATATTTAGTATTTCCATTCCAATTCGTCTTTTGCATTTAATTCGCATTTTGCATTTTGCATTATAGATGGGTAGTTAAGATCCTCTTTGATTCCTTAAGTTACTTTCTTTTCATAATTGTTCATACAGGTTCTTTTTCTTTTCGATATGATGATAATCTGGCGTTCGGTAATTTCTCTTTATGTATCATACTATTCTTTTTATTTTATCTCGTATTTAGTTCGCCTTTTTGCTGTCTTAGGCGACTTGACCAAAAACTAGAACGAAAGTCAACATACAAAAGAATGTCTTACTGAAGCAAATAATACTCTAAAAAATTTATTATAAAAGACCTAAATCGCTTCTCGGAATGCATTCTTAGCCAATGTTAATAAATTATAATAAAATCAAATCATGAACCCTGTCTTCGCAGTTATTTTTAGCTGATCATTCAGCATTTATTCCAGCAACCAAAACTCAATTTCGATATTTGTTTTTCTGCAGGCGAAGAACGAAAAAAACATCATGTTAACCACAGAATTCTGCTTCGATACCAGTAGAATAACTTTGGCGCGTTTAGAACCAAAAAAATGCGATGTTGACAGGATTCGAACCTGCAGCCTTCGGAAAATTTGATTTCGTAACCGAAATCCGATGCGCTCACCATTGCGCCACAACACCAAAGTTAAAATATAATGTTATCACTTTACTACAACTTCGAAAAAAAAATTAAAAGAACACTACTACTAAGAAAGAAAGTAAAGTCTCAACTTAACCACGAATCATGCAGGCATTTTGAGCAATATCACTACTACTTCGATCCAGAGGCAATGACTATATATTGGCTTCTGGGAAGTATATTGGAATAGTCCGACGATAAGCCTTTCATTTGATTAGAATTGGGACACACACTCTTTTCAAAAAAAAAAAACTGATTGTACCTGTTCATCGGACTGAGAAAATACCACAAATAACACTCGTTCAATTGGTAATCTCTCCGACTCCTGTAGAAAATTACGAACAGCTTTCACAGCAATGGCTGCGGCTTGCTCAATAGGATACCCGAAAATCTAATAACATCAGAACAAGAAGCTTTGTTAAAAGTCAAGTTATGTTTTAGCAATACCACACTAACCCCAGTGCTGATCGACGAAAACGCCAACGATTTACACTCGTTTTCTGCGCAAACTTGCAGACATCGTACGTAGCAACTCTCAAGAAGCTGTTCCGCCTTTTCAGGTTCATGGTGGAAGTACACGGGACCGACAGTGTGAATGATATGCTTCGACGGTAAATTATACCCTTTCGTGATCTTGGCATCCCCAGTTGCACATCCACCCAGCGTACGACATTCATGTTTCAGATCCAACCCTGCTGCTCGATGAATGGCTCCATCGACGCCTCCACCGCCAGCTAATGCATTATTAGCTGCATTGACTATCGCGTCGACCTTTAAATGGGTAATATCGCCTCTGAAAATTGAAATCTTTTCATTTAATATGGGTGATGGTGAATAGAGATTCCGTTGACTAGTTGATAGAGCCTGCTTGGAGTATAACTTGGCGATGGTTGGAATAGATGAAAACTCGATGCTCATAATGTCAATCTTGCCGCCGAATGTATCGGAAATGTTGAAATCAGGTTGGGAGTTTGAACAAAACTCACTTTTGTATTTCAAAAATAACGACAATCAAAAACTCCAATTTACGAACTTGTATACAATCATATGACCTGTTATGTACAACCGATCCTAAACTCCCTCTATCTCGGGCCACTGTCCCTCTACAAACGTTATCAAGCGTTTCACAGCTGTGAGCCACTTTCTAGTCTTCTCATCGCTCATAACGTGCGCAATATTTACTGAGGTCTTACCCAAAGACCCAGGTTTTGACTCGTTATCTTGACCAGTAATTCTTTCACGAGAACTACGTTCGTGAATACCCACTGCAGTGACTCCAATAGGCCATGCCGCATTACCTATACTCATTTTCAGGTAGGTGTCATTCGCATCGCGGTACTTCCGTTTTTGGAGGTACATCATTAACGCAGAAAGATTGGGATACAACTGCTCGTGTAGATCTTTCGCTCGAAAATGAGCGATTAAAGGCTGCAGATATCCTTTTGTCAATCGCAGGATTCCAAATGCTTGCTCTGGCGTATCTTTTAAACCATTAGCTTACAGAGCTGTTTCATGAACATGCAAGGAATTTAAAATTTTACCACTTCTTTCTTTCAAAACAATTTCCCATTTATAAAGGAGAAACCGTATGTATTTCTCCAGTTGGAGGTAGACTTTCGATGGATCTTGTTTTATATCTTTCTCCTCTATATGATAATCGACATCTGCCAATTTGTCTTCCACGTTATCTTTCGGCTTCTTCGCCTAAAAAGGAAAGAATTTAGTGAACACAACGAAACATATGAGTAAAGCTCTACCTCAATACATACATTTCTGCGCTCGATTCTTCGTAGCCTTCGAAGTCTTTCCTCATCAGACTCCCCAAATCTTCGAATAGGCTCCCCATATTTCCGCAGTCTTTCAACTATTTGTTCGCTTGTCAAATCTTCTTTCTGGTCATTCTCAGATACAGGTGTCTCGTCACGAACTGGCTCTGGGGTTATCGATGGGCGTCCTTTTGTCTTTTGCTTCTTCTCAGCTTTGTCTCTATCTTGTTCTTCCTCCTGAAGCTTCCTCTTTTTCTCTTGGTAAAGCGTTTCTGCTCGCAATCGTTTCTCTTCACGTCGACTTTCCTCCTCCTCACGCTCTCTCCGCTGCTTCTCTAATTTAAGTTTGCGTTCTTCTTCCAACTTCGCTTGCTCCTGCAAATACTGTTCGCGTTTAGACTGAACTATATCGCTCCGTCTCGTGAAAGCAGGCTTTGACGTAGACTCATTTTCCGTTGCTTTATCGTTCGGTTGAACAGCTAACTGTTTCTTCTTCGCGATTTCTTTCGAAATCAAAGAAGCAAAGTCCATAATTGCCGAATAGCTTTTTGTTGGAAGTAGCCCGTTGATGTATGATCCACCGACGTATTTGTGAGCAGCCGAGATGTGTGCTAAATCCAAATCAGGTGACAGGCAAACCCTAGGATTAAAAGAAAAAGGGGGCTATATAATGTATGACGTAATCAGGGTTATTAAAGCCAAACCTAAGTTCTGTTTTCTCATAGCAGTCACATATTCGATCGCTAAGGCAACCACAACCGTAACTATCTATCTACTACGTGTACTTCCTTTGTCTTCCAAGTTCTGCTCGTCAAATACTCAGTCCATACATCACAAGGTTAGCATTTCTTTATAATTCTCTCAACAGGTACTCATTCGTTCAAATAACCGAAGTATTGTGAATAGTACTTCTCTTTATTCAGAAAGACTTCCCTGCATTTGAATTTGTGTAGATCTAATATCAATCTTTTAGATGCCACCAAAAGCAGCAGCGAAACCTGGCAAGGCCGCCGCCCCGTCATCAGGAGGAAAGAAAACCAAGAAGAAATGGTCCAAGGGAAAAGTTAAGGACAAATCTCAGCACGCTGTTACAGTTGATCAGCCTATTTATGACAAGTTGGTCAAGGATGTCGCTACTTACAAGATGGTTACCGTCTCTGTCTTGGTCGACCGTTTGAAGGTTAACGGATCAGTTGCTCGAGCTGCTCTGAGAGAGTTGGAGAAGATGGGAGTTATCAAGCAGATTGTTGGTCATAGCAAGCAGATGACTTACAGTAAGTAATATTTCGATGAGAATTGATATACCCAAATGCGTCACAAGATTCTAATTATTTTAGCTCGTGCTGTTGCCGCTACTGATGAATAGTCTTGGATAAAATAGTGGTTTTCAATGGTTTGTAACTCATAAATTCACATAACAATTTCCTTCATTTATATTGTACAAATTACAACTTGAAAACGCGATTTAGCACAATTTATTCAGTTAGAACCATAACAAGATATATCATTTAGATCCACTTTCTCGAGAGAGATTTTGTTTTGTACCGCGCTTAAACTAAACAACGTGACAAATGAAGGGACAGAGTTGCACAATCAATGATGAACTTAAAAAAAAAGGAAAGAGGCTTAACACATAGTTATCCTGTCGATGATGTCCGTTTAAAGCTATCTTAAAAAAATTGGATGCAACTTCTTTGATTCATAATGAAGAGGATACTAGAATTTTCAGATTTGAGTAGTTAGATTTAAAGAGTTTGAGTAGTTAGATTTAAAGAGTTTGAGTTGATCTATTACAGTTACATTAGATAAGTCTCTCATTCAGTTTAATGAGTTCAACTGCATGATTCATACATTATCGTATGGAAAGCATATAGAACCTACAACGTCAAACAAAAGGATGGGACGAATGATAATGCATGTATCTACAGAAATGTTCAGTTGTTGGAGGCTTATTGAAAAGACTTGACGTAGCATCATAACTGAAGAATTACCCTTGATATACGGAGTTCGAGAAGTCATTGCTTGTTTGAATTAGCTGCGAATAGTCAGAAAGGCAACAAGCAAATCTGTTACAGATTTGTCTATCCCTTGTCATTATAGAATCGAGAGACACGATCAGTTTCCAATTAGCACATGTCATATTTAAGATCAGAGAAGGAATGTGGCAAAAGCAGCTTGTTTAGAGGATCCAACATGAGATGTCAACTCAAATTAGGATGGTCCGAAAGAATCAGTTTCATTTTATAATCAGAGAGAAAAAGCTAAAGGAGAAGCCAAAAACCGCCAGGCGACTAGACGCGAATGGACCATGCAGCGAGACGCCAGGGACAGAACAGACAGATCTATCAATACCACTATTGAAACAAGCCAGAAAACGATGGATCTAATGCAAGACAAGCAAGATATCTGTTGCAGTTTTAGAGCCTAGGAATGTACAAGCTATTGGGCAGCTCAATCGAACTTCTTGGATATTATGTAACTTGACGTCTCAATATCAATAAATAGTGCTTCATTTGGGAGGTGGCATAGGCAGGGTAATTGGACGATATCATCTCTATCCAACGGTTACCAGTTATCCATGCAAACCCTGCCTATGGTTAATCCCCCCTGCATTAGTAAAAATTCCGATAACTTATTCACGTGACTTACACGTACAAACGCGTTTTTCGAAACATTCTCGGTGTGATGTTCCTGATTTGACATCTTGACTAGCTTCCTCCGAGGCTAAACCTGGTAGGAGAGATGGTCCTTGGTTCAATCTATTCATCTAAATAATATCCTGCTAGCGATGGGACCAATCTCTATATCAGGTTCTGATATTCCCCTCTGAATCCGATATCTGTCTCCCTTGATTGTCGCTGACAGCACTGCTTTGATGTTTCATTCACTCATTTCGGTATTTCATTCATTCTTTCTTGCTTAGTTAATACTTAGACATACAGTTGATTTTGGGTTTGCAAGTTCTGGATTTGTTCTTGTTCTGAAGTTATATAAACGTCCGTTTTGATCTTGCAATATTATCTGTCATTATGGCTCAATCAATTTTGTACTTTATCGCTCTTGTTTTAGCTCTTGGTACCAATGTATGGTCATTTCCCTTTCAGCTGAGGAAGGGCAGTGAAGCTACCTTCAATGGTACATTTTCAGGCAGTAATTCCACAACTGGACGAAACTCCACTTCTGCTTTGGCACGAAACTCCTCATGCATCCCCGCTACTATAGTGGGAACTTCGACTGCTACTTTTTATACTACTGCTATTGAGACCGTCGGTAAGTCTTTGATTTGTGCTACTTATTAAGCTGCTGTCAGATTCTGATTTCTTCCTTTTAGATGTTGTTTCTACTATTACTCGCCCAGTGACTGTCTATGTCAGTCTTCCTACTACAGTCGTCTCGCAGACGACGGCCATTGTTGTTCCTTCAGTCGCCATGATCACAGAGACTGTTACTTACTATGAAACCGTTGCTGCGTACATGGGAACTTCGTCTGTCTATTTTACTGCTGCTGTCGCTGCTACACCGAGCGGTTTTACTTCTAGCCCGGGGCCTACTGGGATTGATGTAACTGCGGACCCTACGGCAATTAGCCTACCGAAGGGATCCTACACTGCTGTATCGACAATTACTATTCCCGTCACCAAGATTATCACCGATAAATTAACTTACACTGCTGCCATCACGGATGACATCGACTTGGTGCATTATGTCACATTAACTGAGTCTGTCACTTATATTCAAACTGCTTATGAGGTTTCGCCGACAACCTTGAGCTATGTTGTAGATGCTACCACGTACACGACTGAGATCGTGTCTACTTCCTATGACATGATCACTGTTACTAAGACTACTGAAGTTGAAGAGACCGTCACATCTAGTGGTGTCGAGTCAACATTCATGTCAGAAGTTCTTACTACAATCACCATCGCTCAACCAATTACCATCACTGAATTTGTCACCAAGACTTCTGCGAAAACTTATGGGATGAGGTCCCGAGAAACGTTGGAATCCCGCCCTACAGTTACTACTGGTAGCAGTGGCTACAGCAGTAGTGTAGGCTATCATGGCCTTAACTCGACCGCCTTGAATCCTGGCTCGACATACGCGCATACTACGACAATTTTCCAATATATAACTCAGTATCAAGATTCAACCGCTACTTCGTCTTCGGAGTCATCTGTTATAACCAGTGCTCTTCAGAACGGCACATGGCACATGCACCGACACATGCATCGACGAAACAGACGAGGGAATTTACGTCTTTAGTTGTGATGGTTGATTAAAATTATTTTCACTGTGGATTTCATTTCATTTCAACTACTTATTTTCCGCCTACTACGAGTCATGCATTTAGAAATTTTGTTTAGTACTTTTTAAATTTGGGATATATAGCTATTGCAACTGATTTTAGTAGATCGTTAGATCTTCAACTTTGGCTTTATAGAAAATAGCGGGCAATTCAATTGGAAGCGCAATTATACGATTACTTCCTCATCAGACAAGAGATATATCATCCGAGAAAGCTCACTTCAAGACGAGTAGTGCAGATGCATAAAGGAAGACAATTAGTCTAATACAGGATATTTCACTTCCAGAAAATGCAATTTAAGTTATAAACTTTAAATGTTAGTAGCTTCCAATACCGAACGCTTCTTGATAAATGTTCGTTCATAAATAAATCTGAAGATAATTACATCCAATTTTTGATTACACATTTTCATAATTTCAACTCAAATCTCGTTCTTCCAAAGCGGTTAATACCACTGCTCAGTTATCTTGTGACGTCCTCGTGAATATTGGTATCTCCGATAAAGGTCTTATTGGTCTCCGTATTGATGGTGACGTTAGTATGAATTATAAGGCCGCCCTTCAAGCTGCCACTCTCAACGGTGCCACCAGCGACGGGACGAGAAAGTCTGTTAGCTCCGTTGGCAACCTCGAAAGTGGCCAACTTAATCTCGAGAGGGTTACGAGTCATCAACGTTGGCATACCAAAATATGTAGCGACGACCGTTTCATAGTTAACGTTCAGCTCGTAATAGCCACGGTAGTACAGATCAGACCACTGTAGCTCTTCGTTGTCTTCGGTGAGGAGAGAGGAGGTACCAGAGGCAAAGTCATTAGTTATGTTGGCACCGTAAGGACAAGGACTAGAAATTGCCGAGCCGGCAAACTCAACACCAATAGCACCCGCGCCAGTGCTGGAGTTATAGTTAACGAAGTTGGTCAGTTCACTAACCCAGCTTGCGTGCGAATCGCCAGACATCATGATATTGTTGCTGATGTTGTTCCTGTACAGATAATCCAAAGTACGGTTTTTATTGGCCATATAGCCATCCCAGGCGTCGTAATCTAACGGGTTCTCCATGCCGTAAGCAACAGACTCGTTGAGACGGGAGAAAACGGTTTGAGAGCCGATGAGTCTCCAGGTGGCACCACGGGCAGTAGAGGCGCCAAGTTGACTATAGAACCAATGCTCTTGGCGCGATCCCATCATAGAACGTCCCGCATCGTTAGAGGTCTGATGCACATAATCGGTATTCCTAGATTGATTAATTAATGACCAGCAAATAATGTAAATGTCGTACCAGTATAAGTCAGTAATACTACGGTCGTACTGGCGAGTATCAAGCATAATAAGATCCATAAGATCTCCAATCTGAAAAGATCGCCAGATTCGGAGGTTGTCATCCATTTCAACTTGACGGATAGGCATCCACTCAAAGTAAGCTCTTACAGCATTCATCTTACGTTGATCAACAGAGACTCCGCCATCAGTAACGAATGAGGACTCGGTATTATTGAGCTCCGACGAACCATCGCGATAAGTATTATCGGCAACATCTGTTGATTGATAAGTAAATCACTTCGAGAATATTGCTCGATTACAAAGAAAACACTATCTTACCATGATCATCCCAAACAGGAATCCAAGGAAATTGCTGATGACTAGCCAACAGATCAAGATCAGTCCGATAAGTTGCAATTCTCTTACGGTAGTCATAGAGAGTGTAGATCTCCTTGTCAGGCAGAGGAACACGACCAATACTGTCACCCCAACCGTAATCACTGTTCCTATACTCGTAGATATAATCTCCGAGATGAAGAACGAAGTCGACGGAATCCTTTCGCACAGGATTACCGTAGGCGTTGAAGAAACCGAACGCTGAGATTTGTAAGAAACATGTAAAACACTATATATGTTAATCTAGAAATCTTGAAGCTTACGGTAATTAGAGCAGGAGTAGATCGCAAGCTTTACACCCGTATTGACTTTTGCGCCTGGAGATGGTGTAGTTTTAGTTCGGCCAATGGGTGAAGTGTTATTGGATCCACAGACCGCAAACTGATAGTAGTAGGTCGTGAAAGGCTCTAGGTGAGAAGCCTCGAGCTATAATTTAATCTGTTAGAGCTTGACATATACGCATTCCATAAGTTACAGCGCTTACTTTAACGGTATAATCGATATCGGAACTCGTATAGGCAGTTCCTGAGTCCACTATACTCTTCAGCGGTTTATCCTCGGCAATTTTCCAAGTCACACAAACGGGAGCTTTTGATATAGCGACATACACCCCAGTATCGTGGTTGTAAAGGGGCACAGCTCCGCCAACCGTGATATTTGATCTGTCGTTGTCCGAAGTAGGCGCAACTCGAGTCCAGATAATAACGGAATTCGGGTAAGGATCTCCAGATGCGACACCGTGAGTAAAGTTCAGGTCAGAAGGTTTGAAAGGACTTGTCGGATCGTTTCGCTTGTTGACCTTGTGAATTGACACCCCCAAGCCAGGATGGTGTAAAGAGGGCGATCGGTAGTTCAGGTTAGCACCAAAAGAGGCCAAAGCCACCGATGCGCAAGACAACAAGGCCAAAATTCCCTTCATTATTGATTAGCGAGCTGCGATGGTGATTGTCGATGTAAAAGCTCCTTGCGTCCCTATTCACAGTGGAAACGGGGACGCTTTTAAGCTCTGCCTAGTTTAAGCAAGCAAGAGTCTGTCTCAAAACAGTAGCAAAAACCTCGTTGGAAATAGTAACTGATCTGACTATACTGTAACTGTTGGTGATCCTATCGCACGAGCCATCCAATACGAGATAGCCGCTTACAACCACGTTCGAACGTCACCATTGTCGCAACGCGGACCAGGCAGCTTGTAGACTTGTAAACTTGGCAACAAGTCGGGACGCAACTGACAAATCCCGAAGATATTCAAAGCAGATGGAATGTGGATCGAACGTCACTATCTACACGTGTATGGATGTGTGGGAGCTATAAATGCCATGACGAGGAGATCTTCACCACAATCGCTAGTGCAAGCCTCGATACCTCCCAGAGGCCGACAAGGGTTTTCCAGGATTCCTTCAGACTATCAGAACTAATGCACCGTCGATAATTAAAATAGTGGCTTTCTGATAACCAGGAATTTGAAGCATGGAAGATTGTGCAAAACCCAATCCGAATTGAACAAGCAAATGCAGTTTCTAACTTTTCGGGATGATTGTAAAGTTGTCGACAGTGTGGGTCAGTTTTGACACAAGCAATACGCGCGCTATACTAACAAAGGTTAATCGATTTTCCGGGGAAGGCAATTCGCACTGGGAGTTGATTTCGTTATATGTAATATATTACCCTCCTTAGTCAATATCTAATCATAAACAGCGATTTATCTAAACTTCGCTCTCGTGTTTCTACAAACCGCTGTCAACAATACAGAGCCCGACACATTAGTTCAGGCCAAATATGTCAGTGGTCGAGCCTACGATTTGATGAGTAACGCGAATGTAGATTATCGTTTAGCCAATGCAACACAACAACCTTTACCCCGCTTCATGAAGGCATACGCTCAGCAGGCTGTAGAACCGAGATGTTCTAGCATGCCTAATTTCATTCACATTCTAAACGGGTACCGCGAGAATGATGAGCGTCCTGCTCGCTTTTGTCTTGTATTCTGTGATTGACTCCATCCGGTCGAGTTATCGCTCGTCCGTTTTTACAGATGGTTTTTCGTTATATCGAATATCGTTATATCGAGACTAGTATTAGTCAACGTCTGTAAAGTAGTATCTGATTCATATGTACGGGGTCAGTCTTTGATATTAATCTCGACAATATTATTGGAGAATATTTCGGGCGTGTCTTCCTACTTTATCAGCTCTTGCTCAGCTGTCGATGCTACGAAATCCGTTATAAATAAAACTCCAGTTCAATTCGGGAATCTAATGCAGTCTCGTGCAATTTGTATAGTATCTGCAATTTGTGGGGCCATGAATTGAATCAGTTCATTACGCAGTTAGCCTACCAACTCGCCCACATTTGCCCGCCCATACTAGCTAAGCGATTGAAAAGTTCCTCTCTCAGCTGGACAGCAGTTACAGTGTATGAATTTCCCTGCTTGTCGACAATCTCTAGACCGTCTGTAACCTCTCTATCCATCGCCCATCCTACTAGTAGCTTGGTCTTCCAGCCGAGTCCTCCAAGCTTCTTCAGCTCCTTAATGTCTGCAATTTGAATGCTCCATTTAGGATTGGCGGTCTGGCTCTGCTCACTAGTAGTTAGCGCCTTTTCGATGGTATTTGAAGTAATCTCAGCAGGTGTAGTAGTGAAAGATACGCAAGGTGTTGTAGCCTTGGTGGAGATATAAGCTAGTCCTTTATGTCCTTTGAATCGACACGGGAACTCTATCGGCCCGCCCCAGGCAGGAAGCGCCGGATCCTGCAGAATTCCAATCCGATTCTTAGACTGTTCGTTGCCAGCCTCAGCCTTTATACGATCCGTCCCCAATGCGGTAGAAATGACTCCGTGAGTTAGACCTTTAATGAAACCCAATATCCTTCGTCCTCCTTTCTTCTGTGACGGTTTGTCTGTCTTTGGATCCACGTTCTGAGTATTTTCATTACGATCGGGATGTACTGCCGCCTGGATCTCCTCTGGGCTCGCGTCAAGTTGTTCTTCAAGGTCTTCTGCCATTTCTCCTTTGGGCTGTGCTGGAATATTCGACGGTGGATGCTCGCTAGTAGGCGGCGGCGGAAGTGGAGCCTTGTTGGCCTCGCCAATCCTTAGCAGGGTGATCGTGAGTTGCGCATTAGTAGGCACTCCTTTGAGGATGCTATTCCTTAGTTCAAGCGGCTTTTGCCAGTGGGGATATTTGTGATTGAGCCAAGCTAACGCTCGTACGTTGATTGGATCGCCAAAGAACGCTGCGCCAACAACGAAGCCAAGTCCTTTCAAGAAGACATGGTTTGTTATCACCAAGCTGACGCATAATAGTGGTATAATGATCGCAGCAAGCTTTAAACGGGCTGCATGCTGGGGAAATGGCGCAGTAGGAGATAAAGCACTGACAGCTTGTTAGTTGTATTATCTATCTAACCTATCCATGTTGTACTTACTTTGCAAATCGCTCCCACCCATCAGCAATGTCAGCAAGAATATGCATGATGGGTCTCATCTTTTGCCACATAGCTTCCTCCATTGGCTGTCTTGTCTTGTCATGTTTCTTAATATCTCCATTGACTGGTTCCGGGATAACGCTGTCAGTTTTACCAATCTTCTCTATTGTGGTCTTCTCTATCGTGGAATCGGCGTCATGCTTGCCAGCGGCGGAGCTGAGAGTGATAGATGCGACACCAGAAACGAAGTTATGAGCTTCTTGCTCCACGGCTTCACCCTGATATTTCTCAGGTGCTCCAGTGAGGCTGTCGTGTGTTCCTAACATTCCAGCCCTTGGTGTCTGTAGTCCTCCAGTTTTGGAGCTTACAAGAGCCAATGGTGCAGGTGGAAAAAGGTGTTGTCTCGCAGGTGGGTAAACCGTGAGAATAACTATCATTGAGAAGATTAACGGCATCACGAGGTTGAAGAACCAAGCTATAAAGTATGCAGCCGCGAACGCAGAAGTACGTTTCTTTTCGTTCCACGAACGGAGGCGTGCAATATGCTTTCCAGAATAAACCAAACCGATAAATACAGTCATGTATAGTCTTTCAATATTGCTGCGCAGCTTGTCAGGCGAGAACTCTTCCTCGTCCGCAATATTCAGATCAAGCCGACCCCTTGGTGGCTGGGGTATCTCTTGGAGGTGATACATTTGCTTATTAAATCGTCTAACTAAAACCCAAAGGTCCTCGTTCGGTAGACCTCCTACCAACGGTTTCGGAACCTTATCAACATGCTCATTCCAGCCCAGATCTTTCACTTCAACATCGTCATGATCGAGCTGGGCGGCGCCCTTAAGTTTGTGATCTCCACTGCCAGTCGCGAAAGCATGTGAATCAGTAGGTGTCTTCTCCATCGTCGGAGAAGGTTCTGGCGCAGGAGCAGTCGAGTCAGCAGGGTATACAACCTGACCCACTATTTCACCAGGCAGAGTCCGTTCTACAACCACCATACTGTGCTGTGTTCTAATAGAATAGTTTCGGTCCAATGAATTGACTGACTTGTCAGAATCAAATGCAAACTAACTTCTGTTTGTGGGATTAAAAACAAGATTATTCGGAAGATGATCTGGTTAAAATGCTGGACAACTTTTTTTGAATCTATTTTACGAAACAATGACGTAGAGATCTGACGTGCGGCCCACGCCAAACTTCACGAGAAAATCTAACAGAGGACTTTCGCGTGCAACAATGCAGCAAAATGATCAACATAGACCGAAGATGCTGCACATGATTTACAGGAACCTCGACTATAACTTTTTGATTAGATCTCTCGAGTCCATATCACGTGAGCTCATTTGTAGCTAAAACACCAATTTATATCATCTTAATTCTCATTCCTGAACTGTAACTACTTGAATTGATGAATATGCAATACGAAGACTTCGCAACGGTCTAAGAGATTTCGGTCTTAAGTATCCCTGCGATTTATCTATGAATCCTTTCACATAGAATGTATATGCCAAAATAAATATCCGTGAGACCGTCTTAATTTCTAACAGCTAAAGCTGCATATGTGTAACAAACGACGTGAGCTTTCCGATACGTTCCAACTCGTCTGATCGAAGTTCTGTGTCTAATGCATCTATCGAAGTTAGAAGCGTTTCTTCTTTGAACGGATGATATATCTTTCCAAAATTCTAGCATAGATAAAAGAGAAAGTAGAATAGCGAGCGCATGAACTTACTTTTGACAACAGGAGGGATAATAAGCTTGTCATTGCTTGGATCGATAGCCCATCCTTTGGCCAGCAGTTGTTGAACTGTCGTACTGTCGTTCTCATCGAAATTAATTCCAAGGTACCTCTCGCATGCCGTCTTGATCGGAAGACTGCTATACGCCTTACATACAACGGTAAGACTCAAGTCGCGAATGTGTTCAACAAGTCGCTGAAGTAGTTCGCCAACCAGTTCCTGAAGTCCTTTCTGCTCTCCATCTTCTCCCAACTTCTCCGTTGTTCCCGTTACCGTAGATCTCTGCGCAAGAATTGCATTTGCGCTTTTCAAAAAGAGTGTATATTCTGCTCTCCATAATGACGGTACCAGTTGGCTGCTTTGTGCCAGCACAGCCGCCGAAGTAGATCCATCTGTTACAGCCAGTACACGAGACGGAATACGTTTTAGAAGAAGCCTCGCCTCTGGCAACTCACCCGATAGTAACAAGGTTAATAAATATGCTGCATAGTAAGGTAAAAGCAGATCAGAAACTGTGGTTGTTGAATTAGGTGATGGGCCGTAAAGAGCAAGTTTCGGCTCTAAATCTGTTAGCGTATCTAGAACGGTGGCTAGGTTCCCTGAATCTATGAGGTACGAATGTAGCCGGCTTTGCGTCAATATGGATGCTTCCATTTATATTTGTCGACTTATTTGCTGAAAGATTTAGATGGAGCGTAGCTCTTAAACGAAATAAAATGATGTGTTGAAAACGCAAAACCGATTGAGCGAATATGGATTCAAAAGATTGTATGTAGAACATGCACTCCAACAAAACTACAATTCGAAAAACTCTTTATTAAAATTTTGCAATCTAACTATATGAAATTCAACAGTTTATTAGATTCCATATGATATGGATCAAGGGCAAAAAAAAAATTGCAGCACCTACGATTCCAGCGTGGTCTCCCACCGCAGTACTGAGTAGGCCCAAAGATGCTTAACTGGTGTTGATCGGACGGGGAACTGTGTTTTCATCTTGGTATGGCCGCAACTGAATACTAAGTTTGTTCTGTCATTATATATCTTTACAAATTAGTACGGTATAATTATTGACGGTCTGACCCACATAGTATCTGTTGGTCTAACATGGTATAAGAACGGAGTTACTATTGATTTGATCGAGAGTTAAATTCCAGTAACACCCGTCGAAAATAAGATAAATGGTATTGTGCTTGAATGTCTAAATATTGCTGGCCGAGCTGCTGGATCGACTGCTAAAGAAGGGTTGTACTTCATCGGAAAGGTAGACTCTGCCTCAAAATGTTTCTGGGAAAGCAATTTTGAGTGGCCTGAAATCACATCGTTATTCACATATGACAGTGAAAGTCTTTTTAATCTTCCATTCGTTTTTGCTCCAATTGATATACTGACGACATCAACGATATGAATGGCTTCCTTTACTCTATTTTGAAGGATATGAAACCAAAAATGAGGTAGAGGTGGTTGATTCACAGATGTCCGCAACTTTGATCGGATTCTCTCCAAATAATATCGCTCGCTATGTTCTTGTCAGCGACAAGTTACGCATGGTCAGAGCCGAGCATGCTCTTGAGAAAATCCTTTGGCAACAAGTTCTTCTCGAGTAGATTAACGATCCAAACCTCACATATCCAGTTAAGGTCGGAGTAGCTGACTACGACTTTTCAGAGACTCTTAAGGATATAAAACTCTGCAGCTTGTTCAAGAGTCGTAGAGACCAGTGTAGAATAGACGTCAGCATTTTCTCAACTTTATGGTCACGTACGTGTGTTGACGAAGTGAAAACAGAGCGTTCAATTTGAGGAGCCAACTACTGGATTGATTTGAGACTGCTTTCAATGTCTGATGTTAGATTGACGACAATTTCCGCAATTACACATTCTTTCGCGCCGAAAAGCATCGGCGAGCCGGTGAATAATGTATATAATGACTTATCAGTGATCAAGAGCTCTTGGAAAAGGTCCTCCGAAATCAAGAATGACAATCAAGAACTGACAGGTACTGTCCGACTGGCGGTTCTTACCGACTACCGAAACAGTGTACCTTTTACCAAATATTTCGGTACAGAATTAAGCCAAGCTGAAGATTTTGAAAATGAAGCGCATACCAGACTTTCTATAGAAAAAAAGAAGTCTAATTACTTCTGCAATTACAATTCATTCCAGAGAATACAGCAACAAGTTAACACAACGATCTTACTCCCCCATGACACACCAATTTACATATAGAATGAATATGCTCATTGCGTCTCCATCCAGATCTGTCATGCTATCATTCTTTCATGGTCAAAACTGATAGCCCTTTCGTTACTACGAACCTTGAAGGCTAGTTTCAAAAATTCGCAATATCATTCGTTACAGTTTGAGATTGTCAGAATAGCACCGATCACATAATATTTGCTCAAATTATTAACATCGCCTATCATATGCCAAAACTTGTTAGATGAGGATGAAATTTGCTCCCATAAATCGTGTGTGAACCTCAAGGCCATCTGAACCTCATTGCTTGTCAACGTAGCATGTTGACCCGAGGCACCCCATGTCTCTATTCAAGATTCGCCAATATAAATCTGGTCTATGAGATACAGACAATATCTAGTGATCTGACTACTGGCGGACCCTTGAACATGCTCGTTCTTGCGAGAGTCAATGCTGAGGGCGAGTGTAGAGAAGTCTAGTTTTTCTCTGTGGCATGTTCCTGAATTTCCATTTTCCTCATAAAATCACGCAATATAAGCTACGAAAAACAACAATGTTCAGTTGCGGCCATACCAAGATGAAAACACAGTTCCCCGTCCGATCAACACTAGTTAAGCATCTTTGGGCCTACTCAGTACTGCGGTGGGAGACCACGCTGGAATCGTAGGTGCTGCAATTTTTTTGATTAATTGCACATATTTTTAAAATTTTTTTCTGCCAAAAAAAATAGGCCATTCAGTTTTAGATCTTTTTAGGGTGTCGGACTAATCTTATTGTGGTTTCAGATTAATCGGAAATTGAGACATTTACCTTTCTCTGGGTGGAATTTACTTTTTTCTGGGTGGATTTTACAGTGATTTACAAGATTGGAGAGGCTGTAACGAGGATTTCTCCCAACGCCAATTTCGGTGTGCTTATTTGGAGGATTTATGTGATCGACGGAAGGATTTAAGAACATGTTCGTCCGTCTATTTCTGCATGTGAAATGTTCAGATGTCAGTTCTGTTCAAAAGATCATCCATGTCCGCTGCATGGGCTAAAACTATATATAGGTTGGCAGATGCAGTTTGGATCCCGAAGAGCAGTCTGTGTTCAATAATATGATCAAAGCTAGAAGCACAATAAATCAGATATATCGAAATTTGTTCAAGAGATTATCTTCTGATCTAAATACAATGGCGACTGCGAATACAATGGCGACTGCAAAGACCGATCACTACAACAACTGGCCTAACACTGCTGGGGTAAGCACATATACCTTTTTTTTGAAAGTTAGCCTTTTCTTATTGATGCGGCTTAGTTCAACAACTTGCCCGACACGAGGACTCCGATCGATCTGGAAATACGTGGGACTATTCCTTCATATATTCGGTATTCATTTATTGTAATGTTTCCGCTTTAGACTTCTGGACTGACTGATTGATTAGAGGTGCACTTTATCGGACTGGGCCTGGATCGTACTCTGTTCCTCTTGAGAACAAGCCCGGCGAAGAATACAAGATCTGGCATTGGTTTGACGGGTTCGCGCAGTTCCACAAATTCAATATTATGCCGTCGAGTGCGGAATATCCAGATGGAAGAGTGAGTTATCGATCGCATTCTGGTGCCGATGACTTGAAGAAAAATCTTAGTGAGTCCAAGAATGGACCGACAGTTTGTGTGTCTCTTTGGCTTGTCTGTGGAATCATTATTCCAGGAACTTGACTAATTAGTTATCTAGCCAGTTTTGCATACCGAGATCCCTGTAAGTCTGCCTTCCGGAAATTTTTCACAACGTTTGATAATCAGGCAAGGACAGCGTGCTCAAACAATGTCTCCGTAACCATTAATCCAAACTTCCCATCTGGTATACCTGGGAAACCTCATCTTGTAACAAAGACCGATGTCAATAGATTACAGAAGCTGAACATGGATACTTTGGAGCCAGAGGAAATCCTAGATTGGACCACATTTAGCAAAGAGCTGGACGGGCCATTAAGTGCAGCGCACTCATGCTTTGATCCAGATACCGGTGAAGAAATTAATTTCGTGCTCAAATTCGGCAGAATGCCAACATACACAATCTTCAGTATGGACAAGGACCAAAAGATCAAGATATTTGGTCGCGTTCACGAGCCTAATCCAGCTTATGTGCATTCCTTCTTTCTAACAAAGAAATATATTGTTCTATGTGTATGGCAGGCTCATTACACATACCGCGGAATGTCATTTTTGTGGAACCACAATGTGATGGACTCTATCTCAGACAAGTGGGACAACTCTAAGCCGGCAAAATGGTATGTTTTCTCGCGCGACATCTCCACTCCCAACAACTCCGGAAAAGGGCCCGTAAAAGTTTACGAAAGTGATCCTTTTTTCGCTTTTCACACCATAAACGCTTACGACAGCTTAGATGGGAAAGATGACATTGTTGCTGAAATTGCCCAGACAGATACCAATAGTATTCTCTGGGATCTGGCTCTCGACAATATACGCAGCGACACCGCCAAAGGTGCGATCCCAAAAAGGAGCTGGCCCAAATACACCAGATGGAGATTACCAAACGTATCTGATTCTGGAGTTGGTAGAGCTTTCATTGAGTCTCAAGCCAGCCTTGAGCAGAACATAGAGCTGCCTCGCATGAATGACGCGTTCACTTTTAAGAAGACCACGTAAGAGAATGATCTAATGATCTAGTGGATCAATGTCAAAGCTTTTAAGCATAATTCTAACTTTTTGCTGCAGGTACGTCTATGGCATACACACATCTGGACAATCGTCTTTTTTCGATTCCATCCTGAAGTTGAACGTTCAATCCCTTACCGGCACTTGTTGGTCAGAGCCAGGATGCACGCCTTCAGAGCCGATCTTTGTGCGAGATCCCAATGGCAAACACGAAGATGATGGCGTACTGTTGACTGTCGTACTCGACGGTTTCAACACCAGAAGCATGCTCCTAGTCATTGATGCCAAGACCATGAAGGAAGTCTGCCGAGCAACTGTGCCGGGAAATGAGATAGTTGGCCATGGTTTTCACGGCGCAGTAGCTCTGAAGTAGTATATTTCCAGTGATACACAGTTACTGTATTTTAGCTGTCTTTTTTTTCAAATGATAATCAATTTTGTCCATAATTAATAGCTTGTCCTGGTTATATCGATTTCTTGTTTGAGCCGCACCGGCGATGGCTGAACTGAAGTGATGTTCCGATGAGAACGTGAAATAGGGCGGAATAGAATGAGAGATTAAAGTTCACAGGAAGCTGCCGCGTGCAACACGTCACTAAACCTTCCTGGTGGTAGTTCAACTTTTCATCTCTACCGGAAAACGCTAGGCAATCCCGATTCGAAATATCCAATAAATAGAATGCCTGCTTCCGGGACAAGCGCCCTATTCAATCAACCCGTTGCTACAAACATCTTATAGAGGTCCAGTTATCGATAGCAGCAATATTTGATCTATGACAGAAGGAATTATGTGTGTCTTCCTTGTAGGATGTGAAATTGTATGTTCAAATTGTCGAAAAGATCGCGTGCACAGAATTTAGAATATGTCTTTCTGCTGCCGGTAAAGAGCCACCTAGAGAGGTAGCCGTAGGTACGGTATCTGCTCGATATTTTTAATCCATGAAATGGCTTTGCCATATTCGTTTGAGCTGTGAGCTCTGCTTCACCGAGCGAAGCCGTCCGTTCTTTCACAAATTTGTTCCGTAAAATCTTCTCACTGCCTACCATTACGTTATTGTTTGACCGCTGTTATAACGGGCTTGAATCCTGCCTGCGCGGTATATTCAGCAAAGGCGAAACCACTGCATCTGTCACCTTTTTCTTGCAAGTTTCAATATAGCATGCGAATCTGGTTTTGCATTAAATCATCATTCTCGAAAGTTCAAGCGCTCAAGGACTTTCTTAAACTATAGATATTCATTCTATACAATGTCAGAAAATACAGAAATACTCTCTTTGGAGCCAACTCCATCAGTTATTCTGCCTATATCTACGAACGCGAAGCCAATCAAGATCACTGACCCAGAAGGCAAGTCTAGCATGCAGAGCAGCGATGACGATATGGATGGTTTAGAAAAGGTTTTATTGTTGCCGTCGGGTGATATTTTGTTTCGAAGATACTAATTCAGCGTTTCTGTAGGGAGCCAAAGCAGCTGCAAGCACTAGCATGCTATCAGAACTGGACGAAGGTCTTGTAGGATGGGATTCGATAGACGATCCCGAGAATCCCAGAAACTGGTCCTCTATACGAAAAACTTTCAGTATGGTTATAATAATCATTACATGTTTTATGATTCCTGTTGCATCAACCCTATTCGCGCCGGGCACGGCTTATTTTGATGAGGAATTCGGCCTCACTAACCCAATTGTACAGCAATTGACTATCAGTATATATGTTCTCGGATTCGGATGGGGTCCTCTTATATATGGACCTATGAGTGAACTTTATGGCCGTAAATATACCGTTGTTTTTTCTAACTTAATGTTCACCTGCTTGAATATTGGCTGCTCGGAAGCTACAAGTGTTTCCATGTTTCTTATTTTTAGAACACTGTGTGGAGTCATGGGCTGCGCAGGCTTGGTTGTTGGCAGCGGCGTTATCAGTGACATTTATCGACAAGATGAGCTGGGCCAGGTAACTGCGTATTTCTTCTTAGGACCAATCATGGGACCCGTCATAGGTCCAATTGCTGGTGGATTTATCTCGCAGTATCTTGGCTGGAGATGGTTGTTCCGAATAATTGTTATATTCGGAGCTCTAGTCACGGTAGCATATGTCTTGACTATCAAAGAGACGAATCCTGCAATTTTACTTCGAAGAAAGGCCAAAATGATGAACGAAAAGCTCAAACGCAATGACTTGATATCCATTATCGACTCAAGGTCTCCTCCAATGAAACCACTCAATCGATTGGTGACGGGTCTTTCAAAGGCAGGAAGACTTTTGATTACCAGTCCGATTGTTTTTACCTTTTCCATGTACATGTCTATTGCATATGCGTATATGTATGTTTTTTTCACAACCATCCCGAATGTGTTTACCCTGCAGTACGGTTGGACAGTGTCGATGGCAGGATTATCATACCTTGGTATTGGTAGTGGTACATTTTCGGCAGTCATGATTCTCGCAAAGACAAACGACAAGCTGGTTGTTTATCTAACTAAGCGGAACAACGGTGTTCGCGAACCGGAATTCCGCCTGGCGCCATTGGTATTAGGCAGTATCTTTATGGCAGCTGCCATGTTTTGGTATGGCTGGTCGGTGGAGAAGCAAACTTTCTGGTTTGTGACGGTGATGTCCTTCTTCTTCATGGGCTTTGGACAGATCAGTTCCATTGTTCCAATCCAAGCGTATTTGATCGATTTGTACGGTCCTCTGGGCTCGGCCGCGAGCGCGACCGCCGCGCTTAATCTCTTGCGTTGTACTGCCGCTGCCTTTATACCTTTGTGCGTACCACAATTGGTGGATAATTTAGGATATGGATGGGGCTACAGTCTCTTCGGATTTTTGGCGTTGGGTCTCTGCACCACTACAGCAATCTTGCTCGTCAAGTTTGGTCTCCAGATCCGCCGCGCATTCCCGCCAAAAAGTTAATCGATCTCTAATAAGATCGTCTGTTTTGTGATTTTGCATTTTCCTATTTTTCCTTTGTCCTCTTTACATTTACGAATAGATCATATGTTATAGATCATATGTTGCATCTATTTTCGCGGTTGTCTTAAATCATAGTATAGTCCGCAATGCATATTCTGGTGTATATAATTTAGCGAGGTATTTTCATAATGTTCTCATCATGTTCTGCTGTATTTTGAACGAAAACACTTAATCGAGGCTACAGTGTCTGGTCAAATTAATCTTTACCGAACTATAACGCTGTTCTGATAAAACATTGCGGACTTAATCTTTGGACAGCGTCGGTTAGTTAATTATTTGCCATTTCTTCAGTGTTAGTCAGTCAACCGTATTGCTTTATACTGGCTCTGTACAGTCAAGTCTCGATATAAAGAAAATCGATACAACGAAAAAATCCTGTAAAATGGACGAGATCACTCGACCGGATGGAGCGATTCACAATTGAATCACTCCACTTTGTTTAAATACATCTGTGATTGACTCACGACAAAACCGAGCAGGACACTCATCATTCTCATGGTACCCGTTTAGAATGTGAATGAAATTCAGGTATGCTAGAACATCTCTGTTCCACAGCCTGCTTTTGCCAGGCAAGCAATCTTTGTTTTGTCATTCGAGAAGTCCATGGACTAGCTACGTTTGAGCGAGAACAGGAAATGTCATAATTAGATATCGAGTAAGGAGGGTAATATATTAGATATAACGAAAGTTTATTGGCATTTTCTTTATATCCAGCGCCAAATCATTCCTTTATATCGAGACGACACTGTAGTGGCTATCGTTTTTTCATACTTTTTCGTTAATTCTTCGGGACCTTGTGGCGTTTTATTTGCCACTGTTTCAGTTGAAAAATTGTGCCTGTTAGATTCAACAAATTAGGTTAGCGTATTACCCTCCTTTGTCGTTAACTGAGTTCCCTCAGGGACGAAAATGGGCGGATACGTTTTCGCTGCTCTGCCGTTGTAAACGCAGCCGCAACAACAAAAACACTTTAAAAGTAAATTTGCTGGTCAATTATACTGAATGCCACAGAGAAGAGAGGAGGATCGAAGATCTTTTCAAGACTGAAGATTAAATGCTGGCTGGTGTAAAGCTCGCGTAGATAGAGTCTCTTGACAGCGCTGACAAAAAAGAAGTTGGCTAGCATCGCTTGCCCACAACATTTCGGCATGCCAACTTTTCCTTCCACTCGCCAATGATTTAAAGGAACGAGAATCATCGTTCATATTAACTCTCTACTATTTCTGGAACTACGTCTTATTCTTTTGTTCGTTTGGTCTTTTCGTTTTCTTTTTGCTTTTTGTTTTTTGGAGAAACGTTTTATGAAACCTTGTATTGGCGTTATATCTTAAGATATTGTCTTTTCCATGGCTATCGCGATTCCAAGCCTCGATGGTCAAACCGTCGCAACAGCAGCGCTTGTGGTAGTAGCAGGCTTGTTTCTTTTCCATTGGAGAATTTCGGCTTCTGCGGATGAACCTCCCTTGATTAAGGGGTTCATCCCAATTCTGGGAAAGGCCTTGTCGACGGTGACAGATCCGGGTGCATTCTTTATATCTATCCGGAAGCAATTTGGATCGGTCTGTACTCTTTATATCGCTGGAAAGCGCATGGTACTAATCTCGGATCCAAACACGGGTATGCTGTTGTAATAAAATCTTGTTTCGTTATATTAATCCGGCATTGTCCAGCTATACGGCAAGTCTACAACAATTCAAAGGTATACAGCGCGGACAAGTTTTTTGTAGTCTTCAATAAGTCTCTCTTCAAATTCTCAGACAAAATCAACAAGAATCCGCCATTACTCTCAGACCTGCTGAAGGCAGTAGGTAAGGCTTATTCTAATTTACAAATGGTGATTCTGATTATAACTGCCAGTTGCTGTTCTTTCTTCCAAACCAAAATTGAAGGACGTTATCCTGACACTGAGGGAAGTCTATCTCGATGGTATCAACAAAAGCGAGTATTCCCGTGCCGACGGAATGATAATAGACATGTATTCCACCCTCCGATACAATCTCCTATATGCATCTTCTGTGGCTCTTTTTGGACCGGCGTTTCCGATCGATGAAATTATGGATGATTACCTAGAGTTTGAAAATGCTCTCCCGAAGTTCCTCAAGCAATATCCGAAGTTGGCTAATTGGAAGGGATATCAGGCTCGAGAGCGCGTTATAGAAGTTCTCGCGAAATATTTTGACAAGCCAGACAGTATACCCAATTCTTCGTTATTAGTACAAGAAATTGGCAGGGTATGCCCATCTAGTTCTCACTGACTTCCGTTGACATCACTGATACCATATAGGTTATCAACGACGAGTATAAATTAGACCTGAAAGGAAAGGACCTTGGCGGGTATATGCTGTCTATTGTTTTTGCATCAAAGGTAATATATTTTAATCTTTCTACACAATCTTTCTCTATGATGACCTAATCCTCATAGTCGAATTCCGTGCCTCTTGCATTCTGGTATACATCGCTTATTGTTGGACAAGCGGAGGTCAAGGAGCGCGTGTTTCAGATCATTGAAGCAAACTTTGACCCAACATCTAAAATGTTTGACTGGGATGCTTTGATGGCGGATCCCTTCCTCAATTCATGCTGGAAGGAGACCTTGCGTCTTATGGCGAATTCCACAGTTGGACGTATAATTACAGCAGATTCCCAGATTAAAGTAAATAACGAGAAAGAGTACAAGATTCGTAAGAATGGACTGGCTCTAGTCTTCTCTAGCATTGTTCACTGGGACGAAGACATATATCCTGAGCCTATGGAGTGGGTTGCAGATAGATTCATGCCTGAAAACGACGGCAAATTGATTTTGCATGCTGAAGAGTGGAAATCTACATTGATACCTTTCGGAGGCGGCAGTCACTTGGTACGTTAAATATGATACAAAATTCCACTCTTGGCTAACACTCTACCAGTGCCCGGGACGTTATCTTTCGCAGATAGAGGCGCTCACTCAGCTTGTATATCTGCTTTGGACTTTCGATTTTGAACCTATCGATGAGTTCCCTGGATACATTATTAAGGGAAATTTTGGGGGTGGTGTGTTAAGGCCAAATAAACAGTACAGAATGAAGCTTAAACGTAGAGATAACCCCGTTCCGTTGAATTAGGTCGTTACTTTTACTCTTGTGTACCGAGTTACGACATGTAACGATTATTTAAAATTTTGCAAGCTTAAGTTTTTTGATGATTTATATTTTGTGTTAACACTATTTTGTATCTTGCTTTAAATCGATATAGTAGTGCTTAATTGTTAATCCAGTTGATAGGCATAATACAAAGCTCTTAGTGCGCACTTGCAATAAGATTTAGTAAACGGCAGGCGGGTGAATTGTTTGCTGATTTCAACACGTGGTATGCAGCTTTTAGAATCGACCTAAACACCGCAGAGAAGGTATATTATTCGAATCGGACCATCTCTGGCTATCTCGTTGATGCTCTATTTTAGAATGCTGCGGAAATATAAATTAAAAGCACTCCGTAATAGAAGAATAAGAAGAATAAGCAGCACGGAAATGACGTTAATCGAACAACACAATTGTGATCTTAGACATGTCTGTGAAAACTGTAGAAGGGATCTCATTAAAGTGCAGTCTCGAGAAATGAAGTGGAGTATCGCTCTCTAGCTTTTGGACAATTGAGCTTCTTTTCTTTTCGACATTAAGGAGATAGAATTGAATTTTGAATATTGAGTTACATGCGAGTCGCAGGGTGCACTTTTCTTGAAATCTACATTCCAAAAGAGTGCCATTATTCTAGAGCTTTTTTGCCACTAAAGAGCTGATAGAAGTGTGGCGGACACCTTCCTGATCTCAAATAATCGATCCGACTTTGCCTCGTATGTGTTTGCAGACCAGAAGTCACAGATTCAAAAGTGCAATAATAGCGATGGCAAGCTAACGAAAGCAAGCTAACGAGGAGACTTGACCGATCAGCTTAAATAAAGCCAATAACTACTCAAATATTTCAGTGAAGATTTGACATAGTATCTGCATTTTTTTGAAATTCAAACCGAGTCATGAAAATATCCGGCTTCTAGAGAGCCTGTGGAAGCGTAAGCATTGTTCTAGTGTCCCAAATTAATTTGGGCCCTTAGATCGATCTTCTTAGATGCTCTCGCCTCAGTCATTCTGGCGCGGTGTATGTCCTCAACACGTGAAACGTAGTTACGTATGAGGCGACACTTCGTTAAGTAGCCAGTCTGAAATCTTAAAACGCTATGATTTAATATTGATTAAATCGGAAAGAGAATACACAACATCAAAATTTCAATAGACTCACTTCTACTGATAATATCCATCATGTACGGTTCGGTTTTGTCTGAGGATGAGTCGGTTTCGTTGATCAGTCCGGTAGAAACTCTCGATGCAGTAAAAGCAAGGCATAGGCTAGAATCTCGAGAACTGGTAGCGAAAGTCACAAGCTTGAAGAAGACTGCGACTAAAGGTGAGAAACGGAAAAAGAAAGAGGTGCTTCAACAATGTGACGACATGGAAAAGGAATTGAATGAAAGGCATACGCGAGAGATAAAGGTGAGTAATGTAAAGATCTCATTCAATTAAGCTTCTTGATTTGCTATAAGTGATAGTAGTTTACCTTTTTCTTACCAGGAAGCAATAAACTCAGATAAAGTGGGCCAAGGCCGTAATGACACCAAGGTAGAAGATGAGGAGGATGAAGATGTTTCGCCGGACAAACTTCTACAACAACTGGCGCTGGACACAGGATCATCAGTTGCTTCCAATCAGGAACCTAAAGAATCACAGGAACCTAAAGAATCAAAACCAAAGCAAAATCGACAAAAAGCTAGGCAAGCTCGAAAGCAGGCTGCAATTGATGCGATGATTGCTGACGCTGCTAAGGAGGCTGCCGACATTCCCGATTTGAGAAAGATCGAAATGGACAACATGAAGATGTTGAACGACAAAATGGGACTTAAAAACTACGAGGTGAGTTAATGTTATACGGTCCAACACGATATACCAGGAGAATTTCCTTTCTAATAATTTAGATTACGCCTGATGGACACTGCCTTTTCGCAGCAATAGCGGATCAGTTGTCGCAGCGACATAAGATTACGAAATCAATCGCAGATCTACGATCATTAGCCGCAAATTCTATACGATCAGATCCTGACACGTACAGTCCATTCTTGTTTGATGAATCAGCCCAAAGAGTTAGAGATATAGATTCATACTGCGCTGAACTGCAAAACACAGCAATTTGGGGAGGCGATATGGAGATTCTGGCTTTAGGCAGGGAATTTGACTGTCCTATAGCAGTCGTCATGAGCGGTCGTCCCCCTTTGAAAATGAACGAGGAGGGAGGAAAGGTCGGGCTATGGTTGGCGTACTATAAGCATAGCTATGGACTAGGCGAACATTACAACTCTTTAAGAGACAAATAGCCAATATCGTTTCCCCGTTTCCACTGCCAAAAGCCATATTCGTAGTTAATACCCAATACACTGAAAAACATTACAACTAAGCTGCAATATTTTTGCGATAAGCTCTACAATAAATACTCTATGCAGCCTAAATTCGTATTAAGTTCCTTCAAAGGCGATGCCGAGTATTCTTTTGATCTTTACTGATTTGAGAATCAGGGATATAGAAATCAGGAGAGATGTGGCCAATTTTGAGCCGCACAGACTTGTTACGGAAAGGTTTTTTTTTTGAGACAAGAAATTTCAAACACCATAGCAAGTACAGGATATCTGGTAAATTTTCGGTTCGTCAACTTGTTGAAAATCTCAGATTTTTCTTCACGTTAATACGAAGTTATGACAATTTTAGAGCAGGAAGCTCAAAGCTCCTCTCGTGACTGTAAAGACAACCAAGCCATATATAAGTGTAATGAGCCGACCGCCAATGATATAACCGGTGAAATTCCACGGTATGAACGCGATGAACCATTCGAATTTGGCAAAAGGATATTGGAAGATCCTGCAAGTGTGTGGGATCATAACGCTTGGTAACTATTTAATGTGTATTTATATAAATGAAGCTTTGAGCTGACAACTTGAAAAGGGACCATGTAGAATGGGACTACGAGCAAGAGATTTTAGCAATGCAAAAACTGGAGAAACAGCGAGAAGTCCCTGTCAAAGAAATAGACCGAAGTATGGTTTGTCTATTCCATTTAATGCTCTCACACTTGCTGACATTTTCAGAACTATATATGTCCAATCCTGCGCGATATTGGGATCTCTTTTATCGTAACAACAAAGACAATTTCTTCAAAGATCGTAAATGGTTACAAATTGAATTCCCGTCACTGTACAAGAATGCGACTGCAAGCTCAAGTGGACCTAAGACTATACTGGAAGTAGGCTGTGGTGCCGGGAATACACTCTATCCCATTTTACTGGCAAATCAGAATCCGGACCTCAAAATTATTGGCGTTGATTTCTCGCCGCGGGCCGTGGAACTCGTACGAAACCACGAGAATTTCGATCAAAACCATGTTCAAGCTGAAGTGTGGGATCTTGCAGATCCAGAACACAACCTGCCTGCTGGTGTGGAGCCTCATTCGATCGATTTTGTGATATTAATATTTGTGTTCAGTGCGCTGTCGCCAGATCAATGGAGCGATGCTGTGGTGAATATTGACAAGCTACTCAAGCCAGGCGGTGAAGTTCTGTTTAGAGATTATGGTCGCTATGATCTTGTTCAGTTAAGATTTAAACGCGAGAGATACTTGCAGGACAGTTTCTACGTGAGAGGGGATGGCACGCGAGTTTACTTTTTCACAGAAGATGAGCTCAAGCAGATATTTGGAAGTAAGTTTAGCGTAGACAAAGTTGGTACGGATAGAAGGCTATTAGTCAATCGTCAAAAGCAATTGAAAATGTTTAGAATTTGGTTACAAGCAAGGTTCGTGAAGAATGTAATATAATTGGTTGATTTGTAATGATTTGTACGAATAGACGGTAATAAGTAGAGTTACTAAAGAACGCTTGGGATCGAAAAGAAATTTATACGTATCATCAAACTGCAAACGTGGTTGTGTAACGAAGTGAACACGTAAACCATCTTCGATCCAAAAGCCTACCTTCTAATTCCCATCATCTTTTTATCTAGCCGGAACGCTGCCAAAATCCGCGGAATAATTTTATCCAAAATCGGGTGCTGTATATAAGATATTGTCGAAATGGTATGATCGCTTACTTCAATCTCCATAATCTTTATGGGGTGGTCTTTGTTACGACTCGATGGCAGATTCTTACCATATACATAGGTTCAAACTCCTCAACAACGTCTATCAAATCAGAAATACGCAAAACAGGAGGCTAAGAAGAGAGGCCAGCCTGCATCAGCATATGCAAAGAAGGCAGCAGAGAAAGCACCTGTATCTAGATTATGGCTTTGTACGTTCTCGTCCCTGTCTGAAATAAGCTCTTGCGATAAATAATATTTATTAACACACTTAGATATTTTTGCTTTTTTAGTTGCAGGAGGATTGATTCTCGAGTTAGTCAGTCTTTTTCTCGGTCGTTGAACTTGCCTATTGATCAATTAGGCGTCGTTGATTCTCAAGCTCAGCTGGATAATTGAAGCGACAATTCATGAAAAGCATATCTCGTTTATACTGGCGTTCATCATCTCACAATTTGTGATGTTCTATATTTTCAAGTAATGGTTCTTTGGGTACATATGAAAATGCATGTAAGATCATGATGAACGAGGTGAATCTAGTGTTTTCAGATCTTCAGATCTAAATAAAACATACAATCGAATACTTTGTAAGTTCTCGCTATAAGAAATAAGTATCGGCTGCTCACTGTATTTTGCCATTGGTGAATCCAAAAACAGCGCTTCATTTTCGTTGTGCTGTTAGACGCTTGCTTGTACTACGTTGACGAATTTGCGTCCCAAAATTGCTACAGGATATCAAATCCCAAACACTGCCTTGAACTCCTGCCAAAAGCAAAACTTCAATCTCCCAGCAGTGATTGAATAACCAAGACAACCGCCTTCTTCTGATGTAGCGATCACACAAAGACTTTCACAAGCAGCTTTCTATTGGTTTACTTTACCCACAATTACAAACAGCGCGATACGATAGATGATAGTTCGACGGCAAGCAGTGCATCAGCGTACAGCCCGCCGCCTGATAAATTCGGGAATGCTACTTACCCAGCCTAGACCTCTTTCTTGGAAGACCATGCGACAACCACTACACAGGCAGTATAGTCCTTCAATGACCAAGGGAGTGGTTAGTATACTCTCAAGTCTAATGTTTGATCTCAAACTTTGCAAGCGTCTAACATTGTGTAGTACTCTGGTCTGGGATGGGCTTTTTTCAGGATTTATTTAGTAGGCTCTTTAACCTATATGTGTCTTCATTGGATTTGGTGGCATCTTGAAATTGATGACATGAAACTAAACATGAATGGTAAGTGTCTTGATTCTAAGCGTATCAACTTAATATGTTAATTGGGTTTCAGGTGAGATTGAAAAGCAGGAATTACTACTTCGAAACTTGTCAAAAGAGAAGGAAGAAAAGCTTCCGAAGGACTTGAGAGAAATAAAACACATGAATCAGAAGAAAGGACTGGTTTCGAGTGAGATATCCATCTGGAACCGTTTTAGATCATGGTTACGGATATAATATAACTCAGTAGATTACTTTGCATGTCTACTGAGTTTGTATTTTGTTGTTTAGCATCGGAAATTTTGAACCTTTCTATCTGGAAGAAGGACATTATGAACCTTGTATATATTTGTTTTCTACAAAAACATAAAACTTGCAGAAATGCCAATAAAAATCAAATATGATTCGCAAAATTTCTTTTTTCAATTTAAATCAGGAATTTGTTTTTGAGTTTTTGATTTATCTGGTGATTCCTCGGAATGCGAAATTCATTCCCGTGACATTCCCAATTAACCCTGTGTATTGTTCTTTGAACTTACTAATTAATTATCAAATTGTTCTACCGATTGATCGCTCATTCAACCAAACCATTTTTTTTGAACCTGGTGTCTTACAGTTTTAACTATGAGCTAATACTACGACAGTTTCCGCCAAGTTTGAGAAGAGAGAGGCAATAGAAAATGAGCATAGTGTATCTGAATGCGTCAGACGTCAACATCCGACATTTGTGCGAATTTGAAGTATTTAAAGATGTTCTTCAACGTCTTAAAGTACAAAATCTAAACCAAGCAAAAAAAAGAGATTTTACAGATACTGAAAGCCCTATCAGTGGTCATGCAAGAGATAGCAGCAGCAAGGTATATTTGCTCAAATATAATATAATACTAGACATTCAGCTTAACAGCTTCGATGCAAACGACAAGCTTGCAGGACGCCGCATTCTGGATGAGAAATTTAGTAATAATAGTGAACTAGGACATAACGTTGTTCTTTTCGAGACAGTTAAGATTCGGCTCTCAGATAATGCGCAATCAGTCAACGTCTTACTTGATACGTCGAAAAACACTCAGATTCTCAGTTTCTCGCCATCCGAAAGCGACAGCGTTCTTTTGAATGATATCAGTTTATTTGCACAGAGCAAGTCCAACAGAAAACTTAATATCGAATATTGTCCTCTTGAATTTGAAACTCCTCATGTTTTGATTGAGAAATCTGTGAGCGATAGAAAGCGCGTTGATGGGAGTGAAGCTGTCAACATGTACAGTTTCTCGTTGGAGTTTGGTGTCTCTTTACCTTCTTCAGCTTTACCATCTTCTCTAGCTGCGTCCATTTCTCTTGAGCCACTTTTTGGAAAGCTATTGGGTCGAGCTTTTCCGGCTCTTGACAGTGAGGAAATAGCAAGGCTTTTACCGTCGAAGGAGTTATCAAAACTCCACAATCAAGGACGCACGCCTTTTCTTCCACATAGCCGTATATCTGCACATCAGTTCTATCAGTCTATCTTGGCAAAGAATATAGAGAATGCTCCAGAAGAAATAGTGCAACACCCCGATCTGCTCACAAAGCTACTTGATTATCAAAAGCGAACCGTGAAGTGGTGCTTAAAAATAGAGGGAAAAAAACTCGATGAAACCAGTGAGAACGTCGCTGATCTTGCAATCGATGATTTAAGATTCCCACCTTGGGGTTGGCGAGAAGTTCCATATTCTGGATACGGACATAGTACGATCTGGGTCGCCGCTAATTTAGGTCTGGTTTGTCTGACCAAAGAGCAGTTACAGCAGGACACTCTGGCTAGTTTACGAATGGGTGGCAAAGGACTGTTGGCTGAAGAAATGGGTCTTGGAAAGACATTAGAGATGATATCGTTAATACTGCTCAACAAAAGACCTGAAGTCCTGAACGGTGAATCTACAATTGATCCGTATTCAGGTGATGTTGTCACCAAGGCTAAAACTACCCTTATAGTAACTCCCACAAGTATTCACAAGCAATGGATTGAAGAGATCAACAAGCACTCGCCTGCTTTGTCTATCTACGTTTACAAAGGTTCAAACAATATCAATAAACGTGTCAGTTACAGAACATTAGCGGAGTTTGATGTCGTATTGACCACATATGCGGTAATTACAAGGGAGCTCCATTACGCCCTAAAACCTCCTGATCGCAATCTGAGAGGGGAAAAGAAATATGAAGTTTTCAGAAGTCCCCTCGTTCAGCTAGAATTCTGGAGGGTAGTTCTCGATGAGGTACAATTGGTTGAGAGCGGGGTAGGCAATGCAGCTCTGGTCTCTCGTATAATTCCACGGTTTCATTCGTGGGGAGTATCAGGTACTCCCGTCCGAAATGACTTATCAGACCTCGCAGGGCTCTTGCAATTTCTTCGATATATTCCATTTGTGGAAGGTCATGCAAGCAAGATCTGGGATCGTCTTTGCTGCAATCCTAGCCAATTTATGGATTTCTTCTCACGCTGTTGTATACGGCACACAAAAGACTTAGTCAAATCTAGCATTAATCTACCTCCGCAGCGCAGAATAATTTTATCCATTCCTTTTACCACCGTAGAGGAGAATAACTATCGGCATTTGTTCCAGGAATTTCTTGACGAATGCGGCTTTGTATCTGATGGATCTCCATCTAAAGACGATTGGGATCCCGCTCAAGAACTTCCGAAAATGGGCAGATGGCTTGGGCGTTTGCGACAGACATGCTGTCATGCTCAGATTGGCATTGGAAACAGAAAAGCTCTAGGAGGTGGGCCGCTCAGAACAGTAAATGATGTTCTTGAGGCAATGTATGACTCTGCTCAGTCTGCGGTTTTAGTGGATGAAAGGAATTACTGGATATCCAAAATTCAGCGTGCGCAACTTTTGGAACAAGATGAGAACAGAGACGCGGCCCTATCTCTTTGGACTAGTGCATTGGAAGGTGTTAGAAAGATATTAGGTGAAAGTCGGATGCAACTTACTCTAGAAATGGAAAAGCAAGTAGAAAGGCGCGAAAATCGTGAAAATGGTAATAGAAAAGGAGAGCCGTCGACAATCAATGATTTAACTGTTCGAACCAGTGAGGAAGAGGACGAATACCTTGAGGCAATAAAACGTCAAGCCAAAGAAGAGGAGGATTCTCAAAAAGCTAAGGTTATGCAAATGAGAAGTCGAGTGCGGTCATGGTTAGAGCTTGAACATCGATGCCTTTTTTTTATCGCTAGTTTACACTTTCAATTTGCAAGTTACTCAAAAGTATATTTGAATTATTAACATTCTCTAATATGGCATGCAGGAACACAAAGAATTGGAAGATGAATTCTACGTCTTGGCTGAAAAAGCTCGAAGGGAGGTAAGATATCATGACTCAGCGATATGATTATATATGTTAAAAGCGGCTGAATTGTTCTAGCTGCTACAAGAATCGGAGAGTAAGGCGCAAAAATTGATGTATAATCTTAGTGAAATGGCTCAGTCTCAAAGTTTTGTGGAAATTCCGAACATCGAGAATGTGGATGAAATAAAGGGAACTCTGGAGTGCAGAGCGACCCTAAGCAAGGCAGCAGAATTATCAGGAATGCTGAATGAACAAGCTAATGTATTGGATGACTGGCGCGAGAAGCTCATAGCTTTATTAGGGCAATCTCTCGTTGATCATGACGCCGAACCTGATGGAGAAGAGTATGGTGCATCTTTGGATGCACAAGAGGAAGGATTCTCTTATCAAGAATCAATTCGACAGGCTATAGCGGATCGAAATGAAGCTGTGAATGGAATCAAAAATAATCTAGTAGTTTACGACATTGGAAGAGAGGATGTTTTGAACAATCGCACCGACCTTGCCAAAAAGCTTTTAGAACAGAGAAAAGAGGTTAAGCCAGAAATGGCACTAGGTTCCCTGAAAAGTTTGATGGAAGACCTTCGAAAAGTTGTTATGCAACTTTCGTATGAGCTTGAAGATTCGAGTAATGACGCTAGAGAAAAACGACTGAAAGCTGAATATACAATCGGATCGGCAGCTTTGGAAACTTTACGGAAAACGATGGCTACGCAGAAGAAGACCGTCGATCAGCTTGACAAGTGCGTGTTTAGATTTTCTTTGATGTTTTTATTGATTCAATTGTGCTGATTATTTTATATATAGAGAGCTTCTCATGTTTCGTGATGTCTACAATGCGCGCATTGAATACTATAAGCAGCTTCAACAGATATCTGACGGAGTGGCTCAATTTGAGCCGAAGGAAGTGGATAAATTTAAAAAGTCTGCTGTGTCCCATGAATCAAGACTTCAAGGAAAAATCGATAAAGGATATGCAAGACTGAGATATCTTGATCACTTGAAGAAGTCTATGATTGCGGGACAGGGTGATATCCCAGAGAGTGAAAGAATGTGTGTTATCTGTCAGAGCTCGTTCGAGATAGGATCACTTACGGTGTGCGGACATCAATATTGCCGCGAGTGCATGCTTGAGTAAGTAAATTGAAGTATAACAATATAGCTGTTCTAATTCCCCTAGATGGTGGAAATACCATCGAAGTTGTCCAATCTGCAAGCGACAGATCAAGGAAAACGAGATATACAGTATATCCTACAAGCCAGCCGAAATCAAAGTCAAGGAAGAAAAGATAAGCCATGGACCGACTTCAAATGTTGGCAGCGCCATTTATTCAGAGATCAGTGAAGCAGTATTAAATAATATTAAATCTGTCGACCTACTTGGATCTTATGGCTCGAAGATAGATATGATAATCCGCCATATGCTTGTAAGTAGATATCATTATTACTGTTTGATTCTAAGGATACTAATATATATAGTGGCTTCGAAAGACAGATTCAAACGTTCAGGTAGTTCTGTTTTCACAATGGAGCGAATTTTTGAATCTGCTCTCAATGGCACTGACAAGGCACAATATCCGATACGCGAGTATAGAAAAGAACATGGAAGCTTTCAAAAGCGATCCTGACATAACTTGCTTTCTACTTCATGCTAGATCGCAATCGTGAGTACCTCCCATTTTGATGTAAAGTTAAATGATAGTTTTCTGATATCATTAGCTCTGGCCTGACGCTCATCAATGCAGCTCATGTTTTCTTATGTGAGCCTTTGTTTAACACTGCTCTTGAATTACAAGCAATATCTAGAGTGCACAGAATTGGCCAGAGCCGCCCAACGACGGTTTGGATGTACACTATTAACAATACGGTGGAGGAGTCAGTCCTGTCGTTTGCAACCAAACGGCGTCTTCAATTACTTCAGCAAGCACCAGACAATGAGCAGCGATCTGCATCGTCGTCAATGTCGCCAATGATATCTGATTCAAAATTGGATTTTGGCAATTCTTTAGAGCTGCAAAAAGTAGTTCCAAAAATCTTCAACAAGAAAACAGAGGGTGAAGTAGTTCCTCTTGATGATCTTTGGGATCTGTTTTTTGGACAGAATGCACTCAATTCAGTTGAGATGGATAGTGGCAAATTGCCAGAGTTAACTAATGGTTCAAATAAAGAAGAGAGTATAAATATTGTAAATTTGGAGTATAGACGTTTTGTGATGAGCGAGGCTGCTGAAAAGAGACTGGAAGGATAGCGAGCGGGATCGATGTAATTGTAAAGTAGAGAGATCTTGGATGTATAACATTTGTATAAGTTAACGCGTACTTTTATTTGAATTTGCTAAGAAAATTGAACGCGTGACTTACGCGCGAGGAATTTCTTAATTATCACCCCTGAAGAATACGGATTCTTAATTGTGTACTACGCAAGTTCTTTTAATTGCACATGTTTCCTCTAATTTTTGCCCTTCCAATTTAATTATTTTGTTTACTATCAAAAGCTCTTATTCTTAGTCAAAAGATATTTCATAATGGTCCTTACTAGAAATCAAACCACTTCCGGTACTACTCTGGGAAAGCGGTCTCGCGGCCTCACTTGCATGTCAACCCAAAAGTCATGTAAATCTGTCACACCAAGGAAGTCAACTCCAATGTCTTCATCAGTCGAGAATAAGCAAATGGAAAGCCCTATTTCACCTTGTTCTCCAAAAAAGTTTGCCAAGAAGCGAAAGGTCTTAGGAGAAACCTCATTGAACGCGTTACCTTCAAGCAAGAAGTGCTTGCAAGTGAAGACTGGTATAAGAAATGAGACTGATCTTGTCATCACTGACTTGCTAATTGAGACTTCAGCCGAAGAGTCACTGAGCTGCTCAAACTATGTACCACAAGAGGTTATGGTGACTCCTCATAACCGCAGCAGAACCATACTGCTAACACCGTGTACGACGCCTACAAGATTTGAACCGACAGGATTTGACACACCATTTACGCCGACTACACCTAGTACACCTAGTCGACCGACAGTTTACACAGGCGCGAAAGCGATCTTTCAAAGGGGAGCTGTGTGTCCTACCAGGTTACCATGCCGAGAAGCTGAGAGAGAAACTATTACCAACTTTCTAGAAAAGCATGTTGTATCATGTTCGGCCGGCTCCTTGTATATTAGCGGCCCACCTGGAACAGGAAAATCAGCATTGGTTCGGGAAGTTCTAACTAATTCGGAATTACTGAAAAAACACAATGTGAAGATAGTGAGCATTAATTGTATGACCGTTCAACGACCTGGCTTGGTTTTCCCGACTATTCTGCAAAGCATTGGTATTTCAGATTTTGACGGCTCTGAAATTTCTGCTATAGAATCTCTTGAAAAAATGTTTCTATCATCTTCGGATACAAACTCCTAGTAAGATATTCCAATGACACTTGGAAGTTCTGATCTAAGTACTAATCTTAATAGCATTGTGATTTTGGATGAAATGGATTGCTTAATGACAAGAGATCAAGAAGTCTTATACCAGATCTTCGAGTGGGCCAATTTATCCACATCAAAGTTGATATTAGTCGGCATTGCAAACGCGTTAAATCTGACGCACAAATTCGTTCCCAAGCTTAAGGCTAGAAATTGTGTGTATTTTTAATTTACGATTCTTTAAATAATTTTAACATGTCTTAGTTCAAGTTGAGCTACTTCGGTTCACTCCATACTCGGATTCACAAATCGCCGAAGTCATCACTGCTAGATTGAAGGCATATGCCATGTCGTTGAGTAATAGTGATATTCTCTTAATCCATCCTGCCGCAATACAACTATGCGCAAGGAAGACTGCAGCAAATACGGGTGATCTGCGCAAAGCTTTTGACATTTGTAAACGAGGATTGGATCTCGCGGAGGAAGAGGCAAAGAAAAAGATCAGCTTCACGTCTCTGTCACTCGAAGAGACAATAAAGCATCAGCAACAATTGATGCAATTGGACAATTCGATGCCCAAAGTTATGATATCGCACATTGCAAAGATATGCTCCACGGCATTTGGAGGTACAGCAGTACAACGAGTAAAGACACTGAATTTCCAGCAAAAGGCCGTACTTTGCTCTCTTGTGCTAGGAGAAAAAACCAAAGCGCAAAGTCTATCGGTTCACGAGTTATTCGAACACTACGGAGTTCTCTGCGCCAAAGACAAGTTGTTCGATAGCTTGAAGATTAGCGAGTTTACAGAAGTGATCAACACATTAGAGGCTTGTGGTGCTGTCAACGTTAGTAAGACCGTTCGTCCTGGAAGAATTGCTGACGGTAAACGGATTTCAGCAGCTATTCAGGAGATCGATCTTCTTCGTGCAGTTGATGATGTTGAAATGCTCAAGAGAACGCTGACAGCATCTCGTAACTAAAATTGTGTGTATTTTACATGTGGTTGTTGAATTTGCATAGTTCTAAATAGTTCCAATTTTCTGTATGTAGACTTTGCCTTGTTATTAACAGAGATGTATCATATGACTTATGAGTAAGACATATTATTTTTGTATTTTTTACTACATGAACGGAAAATACTATTATGATCAAGGCTCATTAATAATAAAGAAGTTTCTGCTTTGAAGATAGCAGAAAACATATCCGGTATGTCACGTTCGCGAATGGTGGTGACAGTAGTAAAATTTCTAGTCATAACTTCGTGCGTAATATGCCACATGCGCAGCTATTTTTTTTTTGTCAATTGTGCAGATCAGAATTAAGATATCAACCTCTCGTGAGTGAAGACATAGATTTCGATTGCAAGCCATGAATAATGGAACGAAATCTGGTGTAGGCTCTGAGATGGCCGGAGCGCCATCTCAGACGCTTTATATCAATAACCTAAACGATAAGGTACGGAAACAAGGTGTGTTCTCCTTTTATTTCAATGACTGTGAATGAGATGTGAGATTGGAGATGGCGTCTCTTCTTGTTTATGCAGTTGGATGATAGTGTTTCAAGTGGGCTTTCTCTAGTTATCTTTGTTTGCTGATATTCTACTTTTAAGACCTGCGGCTTTCGCTTTATTCGCTATTCTCGACTTATGGGCAGGTGATATCCGTGGTTGCACTCAAAACTCAGAAGATGAGGGGACAAGCCCATATCGTATTCAGCGACGTACCTAGCGCAATGCAGGCCATGCGGTCACTTCAGGGATTTAAATTCTTGGGAAAAGAGTTGGTATGTCTTTTGAACTATCGATCATGAGAAATTGATAGGTTGTTTGTGGCTATGTTCCAAACTAATTATATTCGATGATGCTATAGCACATTGCCTTTGCAAAGTCAAAGTCCCATATTGTTGCAAAACTTGATGGTAGCTTTAGAATGCCTTTGGTGTCGCTGTCGGCGGAAATACCGAAAGGGGTAAAAAGACCGCGTGAAGAAGACGAGGATGGAAACGAGAGCGATTAATGGTATAAATAAAAGCAGGTTTATTGAATTGCAAGTTAGTAACTGCGTCCAGCACTTTGCGATACGAAATTGTATTTTCAAAGCATGATGGATTTATGTTGTATGATAAGGGCGGATTGATTTTGTGATTGTAAAACGTTTATGTAGTCTGTTTGAAAGATGCTATTGTCAAAATGGCCCAACTAGAATAGAGAAAATAGATCATATCTATTTCACTGTTTATTTGAATTAAAAGGTTCAAGATGAATGCCAAATACTGATCCATATATACCTATCCATGAGATCAAGTAAGTTTCCACGGTCACGGGCTTGTCGTTATTTAATTCTTCCATCACCTCAGCGGTCATACAAGGATGCAAATAAAATGAAGGGTACCCAAATACAGGATGACCTCCTTGAGAGATACCACCTTTGATCCCTATCATCTGCAAAATATTTACATGTTGAATCTCTATAGCGAGCGAATATATATCATCGGTAGACGTTAACTGGGTGGTTCTGCCATCCATGTGTTCGACAGTTGAATTGAAGTACACAACTGGAACTCGATATACTGGAGAAAGAACGATATGGAATCTTGTAGTCAATCGGACTGGATCTTCTGATAGATCGAATTCACCTCCGCCTCCATAAAGCCTATTATCTAGATCCTCAAGGTCACTCTCGTCGTTGTCGTGTTGGTCATAAACTAGATCAAAATTGCCTATGACAGGCTTACTTATATCAATCTCCAGACAAAGACCTTCTTCATTCTTACATAATTAGCTTGCAAGCTTGCTTACTCCATTAAACACTTCTCGTCATTAACATACACTGCGCAACAGCATGCCACGAATATGTGATTGATCTAAACATCGTAAAAGAAAATGGCATGCTTCTAAGAATTCCGTGTTAGACAGAAATGGGAAATTTCGGATTTCCATTGTAAGTTGATTGAAATCGAGATCCTCATGGTCAAAGAAATTCTTCCAGGTGATCAATAACGTATTTGATGCAGTTCAGGTGCACACTCTAATTCTTTGATGCTTCAATATCCTATAGGAGTGGTGAACGAAAATTACGTAGGCCCGAAGTCTCTATCTCGCTCGTCCATTTTTACAGAGTTTTTTTCGTTATATCGAGTATCATTATATCGACAGTTGATCGTATTACCCTCCTTACTCGATATCTAATCATAAACACCGATTTATCTAACTTTCGCTCTCGTGTTTCTACAAATCGCTGTCAACAATACAGAGCCCGACACAGAAGTTTAGACCAAACATGTTAGTGGACCATACGATTTGATGAGTAAACCGAATGTAGATTATCGTTGAGCCAATGCGACATCAACCCTTACCTCGCTTCATGAAGGCATACGCTCAGCAGGCTGTGGAACAGAGATGTTCTAGCATGCCTAAATTTCATTCACATTCCCAACGGGTACCGCGAGAATGATGAGCGTCCTGCTCGGTTTTGTCGTGAGTCAAGCACAGATGTATTTAAACAAGTGGAGTGATTCACACTCCGGTCGAGTTATCGCTCGTCCGTTTTTACAGATGTTGTTTTCGTTATATCGAATATCGTTATATCGAGAGTTGATCGTTAAGTCGAACGTCTGTAGCAATTCCACATTCAAACCTCTCTACATCCAGCAACACATAACGAAACAGTTCCAGCTTCGCAACCATCGTCTTTCTAGATCATATTTTGCTAGACAGTTGAGTGGTCTCCTGTCTATAAAGCAATAAAACTTAAAGATTTTGCTGTTCTGATTCGAATAAATATAAATATCAAGTTAAGTAAATATGCCTCCAGTCGCTCATAGTCTTGGACACCTTCCAATTGCAGACCATTCCTTCTCTTCTGACAAGTCGATGGTCGCGATTGCCAGAGACAATACTGTGGAGCTTTATGATACTAAAGGAAGGGAGTATAGTCTGCTTTCTACTTTGAAGGAACATGACAAGACTGTAACATCAGTGGATATTGCTCCTAACTCTGGTCGAATCGTGACTTGTTCGCAAGGTAAGAACGAACACTTTCGCTCAATTGAATTCTAATGACTTTTAATATCTGGTTGCATTGAAAGCTCACGTAACTAGATCGAAATGCGCTCGTATGGGAACCTACTGGCGATGGCTGGAAACCTACGCTTGTTCTTCTTCGCATTAACAGAGCGGCTACTTGCGTTCGCTGGTCTCCTGATGAGAAGAAGTTTGCAGTAGGCTCCGGAGCTCGAGTGATTGCAGTTTGCTACTTCATGGAAGAGAATGATTGGTGGGTATCGAAACTCATTAAGCGTCCTATCCGTTCTACTATCCTCTCGGTTGCTTGGCACCCAAATTCCGTTCTGCTCGCCTGCGGTAGTACGGATTCGACTGCGAGAGTGTTTTCGGCATTCATCAAAGGTGTTGATGTACGACCTTCACCCACTGCATGGGGTGAGCGACTTCCGTTTCAGACTCTCTGCGGAGAGTTCACCAATAATGCTGGTGGCTGGGTGCATGACGCGGCATTCTCTCCTTCTGGTAATGCAGTGGCTTTTGCTGCACATGATTCCACTATCACGATTGTGTATCCGTCTGGCCCTGAGCAGCCACCTGCCGCCGTCATTACGGTCAATACAACTATGCTTCCGTTCGTTTCACTGCTCTGGCTAAGCGAGACAGAGATCGTTGCTGGAGGCCATGATTGCCAGCCTGTCGTATTCGCTGGGTCGGAGCAGGAGGGTTGGAAAGTGTCACACTCAGTTGATGACCCAGCCCAGGCATCGAAGAATCAATCCCAAGAAAGCACTGCTCTTAACATGTTCAGACAGATGGATTTGAAGGGATCGGCCACTGCTGCGAACGACAACAGCGCCTTACTTACAGTTCATCAGAATACTATCACGTATGTATACAACAATTTATCTTGCTCTAGCATAGCTTTCATAGATATTAAAACTAAGATTTGCCTTCAGAAAATTGAGGCCTTATGAGTACAGCGGAGCCCGAGTCTCGAAGATTTCGTCTACAGGCGTCGACGGAAAGGTGGTTATCTTCCCTGTTTAGGAGGGTTGCAAATTTTTGAGGAACTTACAAAAAACTGTAGAGGTTTTGCGAGAAGGTTATACAAGTTTATATTTTACTCAACTTTTGTCAAACAAGAGCTGTATTTGTCGACTTAAGATATTTTTGCAATGCACTTGAAAATAACCTCATAAATCTTGGATCTAAAAACAGAGAGGAAGAAGTCGAGTTTGGTTTAGCTTATCTACCAAGACTTTCACATGACTTCGCTAAAAATTGTGTAGAATTTCTTCCATTGCGTTCATCTATTTCAACCAACTGGGATTTTTATTATTATTTAAGGGTAAAATTAATATATCAAAGTAACAGTTTATCGATCCGATAGTACAACTACAAAACGTCGAGCAAAAAATTAATACAATTGTGCACAAATAATGATTCAGTAATTACTCTCTTCTGGTCCAAACAATGTCATTAGGCTCACCAGGCAACGTCACCATACTCTAGAAAAAAGTGAAAGTAAGGTCAGTAAACAAGGTTAAGCAACACATCTTGAGACTTTGAGAAAATCCGGACTTACAGAGTAATCAGGCAGAGGAACAGTCTTGCGTCCGTCCGGCAGAGCAAAAGTAAATTTCCGGACAAAAGATGCTACAATAGTGCCTAACTGAAGATAAGCAAACTGCTCGCCAATACAACGGTGTCTTCCAGCACCAAACGGCAAGTAGGGGGACTTGCCGCCCTTTGATATAAAAGATTGCTCCTTCTCTTCAGCATCTGACTCAAGGTTAATCTTATTTTTGGCCTCGTTCCATCGATCAGGTCTGAACTGCATAGGATCAGGGAAGTAATCACTATCGATCATTGGGACACCAGGGGCTGCGAGTAAAATATAGCCTGCTGGAATAACGTATCTAGTACCTTCGATTGCAAGATTTGATTTGACCTTCCTCATTAGAGAGTGCAACGGAGCATGGATACGAAGCGTCTCACGAATTGTGTTATTCAAAAGGGGCAGCTCCTGCAGCTTATCGTAGGTCAACGGTTCAAGCTCTGGTCCAAAGACGCTAATCTGCTCTTGGTATAATCGTTCAGCCAAGGCGGGGTCGGCGGCTAGATGCAATAATATCCACGAACCAGTGGCAGCAGACGTATGCTGAGCACCCATAAGGATTCCGATAGAGAGATTGGCAACCTCTCTGTCAGTCATACGGATCCCATCCTTGTAGACGGCATCCTGCAAGAAAGTGTTGATGAGGTCAGGCTGGGAGTAGTCTCCTGATTGGCGACGTGCTCTAATCACCTCCATATACGTGTCCGAGACCTTCTTCTGAGCAGCATCACGTTTCCATGAGCTGGGAATAGGAATGTTAGGGAAAACATAGTGAAGAGGCGTAAAACCACGATCGAGGTCATGATATAAATCGGCAAATGACCCGTCAAACTTTTCTCGAATTTCTCGTCCCTGCATTGTATGCGAAGCGGTAAAAATGGTCAGCTCTGGCATTACACGCATAAGCTTTGCTGTTCCACTTTTCTTGCTGGAATCAGAGCCAAAAAAGGACGGAGAATTCGCCAATAACTTCTCGACTTCTTCTGAGATAATCGGTACGTACGTCCGGAAAGCATTCACAGTCAAAGCTGACTTGGCGAATTTCTTCTGTTCCATCAATCGGTGGTTTGGACAGTCGTAGACAACTCCCTCACCAAATACAGGCTTCGTGACGTGGTTGTACACCTCTTCGGCTGAGACCACATTATGCTTAGCATTCAACACAAAATCATTGCCCTTGGGTCCCAAGCAAACAGTAGTCTTCCGTCCCAACATGACAAATGTGAAAACGTCTCCAAACTTGCGCCGATTGGTCTCAAAAAACCCATAAGGATCCATGCCATACCATACCGTAGATCCAATTATAGGAAGCCAATGAAAGACCATTGGTGGGAGATTAGGATCTTTGAACAGTATCTGAGATAACACGTTCCCGACAATCGCGACAACAATCAAAACAACAGCCCCTAAGAGAAAGAAATGGCTCGAAACGAAGAACGACGAATCTTGAATAAAATCAATAAATAGACCCATATTTGCGGTTCTAGACTTGAAAAATTGGAGCCTGCTTTTGTTTTCCTACAAGATGGAAAAATGAGCAAATATAAGCTTCTCGACAAAAAGTTTTTAGAAGGGGGCTTACAGGATCGTATTCGCGTAGTTCAACATTATCACGTGGTCTTAATATAATCGGTCAAAATTAGACGCCCACGAAACTTTCTGAAAATCGTACGATGCGAATTTTAGGTGGGCATCCTGCGCCGTGCTTCAAGTTTGACAGACTGGACATCCGCTCCCAAACAATGATATAGTTCAGATATTCAAAACTTCGTATAATGGAGAATGACATCACGAACATACTTTAAACAAATAAGGTCACTTGTAATTTTATTCAACGCAATATGGCGGAGATATTGTAAATCCAGTGGATGGGTATAACGGAATAGTTGCAGAATAAATATCGGATCATCTAAATGGTGGACAGAAGACTGCGGATCATGAAAATCAAACCTAAGCTTTTAGTAAATCGTATAGTTTAGGTTACTATTACAAGGTCTACTTCATCTAAGGAACAACACACAGAAGATATTTTAGCTCAATAAAATCTCTAAGAATGCACAATGAATAGAAAAGACGGTTCCAGATAAACCACTCAGTAAACATAACGGTGATCTAATATCTGCACCATCACAAATACATAAGACTTACTAGTCGTCATCCATTGGACCGTCTTCTAGCTGCACTCCTTCCAGGCGCTTACTGGCGTTATTCACGTCACCTTCCACTGAGGAGTTCTCATCGCCATCACTGTCTCCAACCAGTCGGCGAGCTGGCTGACCATATCCGCTATAACGCGTGCTGCTTCGCTTATGTATAGTCGGCTTCTCAAAGTTCTCCATCTCCACAGGTTTGGCTGCTGCAAATTTTGCATCAGACTGACCATTGGTATAACTAGAATGGTCGGCAGGTGAAGCATGAGACTCCGATGGACTAGTCGCAAAAGAACTGTTCGCTTCAGATAACAAATACGATGAGGTAGTGTCCGCCATATTAGCTAAAGCAATAGAAGATGAAGACGATTTTGGCAATGAAGAGGATCTCGGTATCTGATCTACCTGCTTCACGTTGATTACAGGCGGGGACGGAGATTTGCTAGATATGTCTCCAACGCTGTGGCAAGAGGAAGTTTTTCTCATCCGCGACGGCTTAAGTACAAGCGGAAGCGGGGTATATGATGCACTTGATGATGATCGGTGGCCAGGCAACGGCGACGTAGCCCGAGCGCGCACTACAGCCCTGTTACGTTCCTCGACGTTCGTTTTTCGATTACTTTCGTCTGTTGAAACAGCACGTACACGCCCCATCGTACTTAATTTCTTCAAAATAGAAAAAATCTCTTCCTTGTACTCAAATAAGTCCAATACCAGTCTATATCCATGGCGATCTTGTAAAGTGACCACATTTTCCGTTCTAGGTCGTAATATCACTACAAATTGTTAGCATTTTAGACGTCATCTGCTAAAGGACTACAAAAGCATACTTCGTGATAACTCAAGGGCGAGTCTGTTTCTATAGTCGTCACTGGCAAAAGTTATGTCCATCAACCGTTTGAAGTGAGTCAACAAGGCATCCAACGTTGCGATGTTACATATTGGCAGTTGACCAAGAATGTTAGCTAGCGGATTGATTACTTTCTCTTCGACATTGTCTTTCGGATCGAATCTGCCATTGGGCGAAGAGGAGTAATATGCCTTCAAATAATCATAAACTTTTGGATCCACAACTGAGTCTTTCAACTCAAGGAAATAGAGCTTCAAGACATTTGTTACCACCGTCAGATCGAAACCCTGAAGAACTTCTTTTGGAAACGCCTTTCCTGTATTTAATAATCTTCGAAGGTCATGAACTTGTTTCAATCCAACATCTTGAAGCCACACTTCTTGACGAAGTTTGTCATTCTCCATTTCAGGATACCTACTATCCATGTAACTCAATATTGTAGCAACTATGTTCGGCACCCGCTTGTGATCCTCACGTGCTCGAAGCTCTAAATTCACACCAAAAGTTTGTTCTTCGTTAGACATGAAATAGCTTTCGTAAACTTCAGTCTGCGGCAGAAAAGATCCGGTACGATAGTTTGCTAAGATATAACGTATGTCGAGCTCTGGCTGGATTGTCTCTTGGTATAGCATCATTCCATCGACAGTTGCCTGCAAACTTGGAATAACGTTTGAAACAGCAGCAGAAAACACCAAGACTGCATGCTTCGCTTGGTGCAGACGTTCAGATTCAGCTCGTTCCATAGTGGCAAAATGAGTCATTGCTGCTTGCTCCAACAAACACCTGGCTTGGTCTAGTTTCCGAATAGCTTGCTTATACTGCTGGTTGTACTCCCTGACCTCCCTTTCAAGTTTTTCCCTAGCGTTCTCTTCTAACCGCATCGTGTTCATGGAATTAACAAAATTTCCCAGATAGTCGTTTACGGGCGTTAAAATGTTATCTTTCGGAGGTTCCGACTTATATTTTCCAGAAAGTACAAAGGCCTTTTTCTGCCACTGATATTTCAAAACAGAGCTGTTCGCAAATGTACTTCCTACAGAGCCGACAAGTCTCAAAAACCCAGCATCCACTAAGTCTTGCCCGACCTGCTCAGCTTGAGCCAAGCTGGCAGCGATGTCACTTTTAAACATCCATGCTACTATCAAATCACCAGTAGAAACGTTATGATATGTACCTAGAATAGGGACTCGGGCTTCCGTCTGAGGAATCTGCTCCAGCATTTTCTTTAAAAGTTCAGCTAGAGCATCAGCGGTATATTCCACATCCCCCAATTCAACAAAGTTAAAATCAGCTTCCGAAGATGGTTTCTTATCTGAAGCATCTGCATCTCGTCTCATTATGCTCCCAAATGAATTTACTCTAGAAGGATTTTCTGGGAATGCTAGACCCTCTTCCTCATTCAAATTATCCAAAAGTCGGCATTTATTGCAGTAAGATGATCGATATTTGCTGACTTCTTGCTGTAACTTCTCGACGATTCGAATCTGTTGAACAACATATTCATGAGAGTGGTTCATTCTGCGATCGTACTCCATTGCCCAGCGAGAAAACGGATAAAGCACCATTTGTCGGATGTTTGCCGCAATTTTTAAATGTGCTTTGCCAGCCTGTCAAGAAGATCAGTTTTTTGAGACAAGCTGAAATACTATAAAAACTAAAATTAGACTCTCACATCAGCCATCTTAACAACTATGCCGCCGTAGGCCTGCTTAAGGCTTGCTCCTTCGTCGCGCCCAAACCCTGTTGGTTTCGGCGCACAATCGTACTCAATTTCCTGTAGTTTTGCTCCATAGTATTCTTCTGCCTCCGCTCTAGCTTTGACTAATGTTACCAACTCCGAATTTTCTATACATCCCTAGAATTGGCAGTTAGCTTGCCAATCAAAGCCCAAGTGAATGAAACGACGCGACCATTGGCGGTAGATTAATGAAAAAATCAATAGAATCTTATAAGCTGTTCGCTATTAGAATAAACATACTTGGTGCAGCTTTGCATATAGCGCATTCACACCTAGAGCAGTCTTAGTAACAATTGCAGCCTGCAAAACCGATCCTCAATTCAAGATCAATATTACCTGTGATGTAGTCTTTCGACCAAAAGCTACCAGCAAAAGATTGAGGATTGGCATTCATTCCGAAAAAGCAAAAGCAGAACTAATTAATAACAATCTCGCTATAATATTCCTTATTTCTGTAGGACTTGTTGCGAGCACTGCAGTTCCGACAGTCTCAAATAAACGAGCCTGAGATCATACAATTTACACTCCCTTGTCTTATTGAAATCCAATATCAAAGTCAACTTCAAGAATGTAACAATCAAAGATTGGCAGATCAAGATATATGCAAAAACTTGAGAAAAGATTTAAGGGAAAAAGACAAATAGCCAGATGTTGTTCTGGTAGAAGCTTCGAAAGGACTGTGTTACAAAAAAAAGCGGTCTCTACCTTACGCGAATGAGAAATTATTACCCTGATTAATTTGGGAAGCCTTCCCGTACCTGATATAGATTTGGAGCTACAGTCAAATATCGATATAACGATATTCGATATAACGAAAACACTCTGTAGAAATGGACGAGCGATAACTCGACCGGATGGAGTGAAATTGAATCAGTAAGGAGGGTAATACATTAGATATAACGAAAATTCATTGTCGTTTTCGTTATATCGAATGTAGTTATATCGATATTTGACTGTAGTTGCATTCCTGCATTTTTACATTCACATTTTAAAAACACCATCTATATACCGACAAAACTTCTTTCTTTTGTAATCCAGCAGAAATATATACAACTTTGTTATCTGTACATGCGAAGCTAATTTCTCATTCCGAGGAGAGTTTAGCGATTCTGGGTAATTCAATTAAACAGCTCTTGATGATATTCACAGCGTTGTCAAGATCAATCTCTTTTATGACCAACGGTGGAGCTAATCGAATGATATTCTCATGAGTTGGTTTTGTCTAAAAGACGTTTAGCAAAGAAAAAATTATTTAGTCGGAAAAGATCTCACCAAAAGACCCCGAGTCTTTAGAAGAAGGCAGAGGTCCCATGCAGTTTTGCCGTTAGTCTTCGAATTATCAATTACAATAGCATTCAGCAGTCCTTTTCCGCGGATCTCTTGGAGAATTCCACCCTGCAATGGAGCCAGTTGGTCCCTGAAATGTTTGCCAAGTATTTCTGCTCTGGAGCAAAGCCCTTCATCTCGAACAACTTCCAATGCCGCAATCGATATAGCGCACCCGAGAGGATTACCTCCAAACGTAGAACCATGCGTTCCAGGTTCAATAGAAAGCATGATATCACGAGAAGATAGCACCGCGCTAACGGGCATAACTCCACCAGCAAGAGCTTTCCCGAGCAGAAGGATATCAGGATGAACTCCATAGTGGTCGCTGCATATCATTTTCCCTGTCCTACCAATTCCAGTCTGAATCTCATCACAGATAAGTAATACGTTGTATTTATTACATCTGACTATTAGTACTGAATCGAATAGAAGGTTTCAAATAGAACTCACAATTCCGCAACTCTCGGAAGATAGTCGTCATTAGGAACTATCACACCGGCTTCCCCCTGTATCGGCTCGACCAGAAACGCTGCAACTTTGTTGCCTAACATCTCAAAAGCCTCCTGCAAGTCTTCTATATGGTTGAACCGAATGATCTTCTTCGAGCCGGGTATAATAGGGCCAACGTTCGCCAGGTATGGACCGAAATCTGTGCGAGATTCGGGATCAGTCGACATGGATATCATTCCAAGAGTTCTAATATCACAAGTAAGCACTTAACGCAAAATTACTAGTAAAAATTGATGTCAAGAACCGCACCTCCCATGGAAATTGTCTGCTGCAGATAATATAACAGCTTCATCCCGCGGAATTCCTTTTTTCAAATATCCCCATTTTCTTGCTAGTTTTACTGCGGTCTCAACCGCTTCTGCGCCCGTATTCATAGGTAAAACCATTTCATAGTTGAAGTACTGTATTGACATTTTAGCTAGATTCGGATCAATCACACAGCAGCTTTCGAAATATTTACATACCTCCGTGACAAATTTTGCATACTTCGGAAAAACATCATTCATAAAAGCACGGCTTGTGAGTGTCACTTTGTGAGCCTGCTCCATCATAGCATGTATAATTTTTGGATGGCAGTGGCCTTGGTTGACAGCCGAGTATGCCGAAAGAAAGTCCAAGTATTGATTACCCTTAACATTATATATCATGATTAGTAGAAGTGACATTTAAATCCACAATAAAAAATTTAAAGGTGAAATAAAAATGGCATACCTCTGGATCCCAGACGTACGCTCCTTTACCTCGGGAGATCACGACTGGTAAAGGGTGGTAATTATGAGCGCTATAGATATTCTCATATTCCATAGCCTTGTCACTGCTGACAAAATCATCCTTTGGAACGTATTTGACGTTGCTCGAGGTTGTCATCTTAACAGATCAATTGCTTTGAAGGAAAAAAAATTGAATCTGGTGTGTACAAACTTTCAGAATAGTGTAGTCAATTTTCTTTATGATAATGGATGATGATCACCAACTAAATCTGACGAGAAACGTGAGGCGTTCTATTATCAGATGATCTTCCCCCACTACGGACCAGCGCACTGCGCTAACTGCGTTTTGTTAAGTACCTCCTGCATAACTACACGACATATGCGACGTATATTCTGGAGATACGAACAAAAACAGTCCTTCTTCCCATTTACCTCCGTTATGACGAGATTTCGTCTATTAGGATACCTGCAATTTTATTCGGTACTGTGAAATTCTTTCCTTATGACGAGATCTTTGCTTTATCAAGCTTCCTTTGTAATAAGACTGGACCGTGTTTTAACGTGTCTATAACCGCAAATCGAATCGCCAAAACGGAAGGAAACGAAATCAAGATTCAGCCAAATTTTTATTATCAGGACTAGTTCTGATTTTACTAAACAATTGCAGAATAGATAATGGGCAAAATTGCTTTATACATTTATCGAAATGAATCGTCAAAAAGTGTATACATTTTTAGTTCTGCATAAGTTAGTTATAAATATATCGTAATCTACCAAAAATAAAAGACAATATACCATAAACAAAAATTCCAGGTCGGCAGGCGTCAGTCGGTTCATAGCTCCATCATCTTGCTCTATCGTCGCTCGAATCATATTTGCTTTCTTCTCCTGTAGTTCAATAATTCTCGACTCTATGCTATCCTCAATGATCAATCTGGTTATTCTCACGGGTCGGTGTTGACCAATTCTATGTACTCGATCTCCGCTCTGCCACTCGACACTAGGATTCCACCAAGGATCTAATAGAAACACTTGTGATGCTTCACATAAGTTCAACGCAACACCTCCAGCCTTCAATGACACAAGGAAAACTTCAACAGAGGGTGTTTCCATGAAATGCTTAATCGAGTTCTCTCGTTGTGTCGGAGTCATGTTTCCTTGCAGCTTCACAGTAAGAAAACCAGCTCTTCGTAATCTCCATTCAACAAGATCTAGCATACTAGTAAATTGAGAAAATACGATGGATTTGATGGTCTGTCTATCGCTGCGCAGATGATAAAGCTCTTCCATGAGAGCTTCGATTTTAGTTGAACTCCGCCAACTTCCCATATCAATCCGATTTACGATGCTACCCTTCTTGACCAAATCCTCATCAACTTCCAATGCGGGCGCCGTGAGGTCAATTACTAGTGCCACATGGCAAACTGGACACTCTAAGCTGTCCGTATTACCGATGTATCCCTCGACATATTCCTTGATGCAGAGACGGCAAAATACATGATGACATTTGGACTTTATTGCTTCTTGTGCCTCATCGTCACAAATTTTACAGACAAGTGTACCGTCCACGTCTTCCATATGACGACGAAGAACCAAGTCAGGATGATCAGCCATCTGACGCATCCTTGTGATTAACGTGAAAATATTTCTATAATAAAGCCGTCAGAAAACTGCTGCTCGATATTTTTATAACGAGAAGACATACGCGTAGTTATTCAGTACCACACCAGAATTGACATAAGAATTGAACCGACGTTTGCTATCGGAGTATATACTTTTGTACAGATCTTCTTCCTCTTCGTTGAATCTATCCCTGCGCACATCGACAATACGTGGAGGCAAACCTTTGGCTTTGTCAGTTGTGTGTCTTCTTGTATATAAAATCGCGAATTCTACCTAAATCATCAGCTCGCTCAAGCTTTGTTCGGCGGAGCAGCATATGCTTCAAGATCGAATGCAGTTTCAATACTCCAATCTGACGATCAAGCTGAGACTCCGCTCCCTGAATAGGTTTCAAGAGCTCTGTGTTGAACCAATTAGCGTGCTGCATTGGTCTATGTCCACAGTAATCGCAGGTTCGTTTGTCACTAAATGCCCAATCCAGCGCTACGAGAAAGTAAGCATGTATTTCCTTTATCGAAAAGTAAATAAAAGATGAAACTTACATGAACAGTCACATTTTTTGCAAAAATAGCTGCAGTAAGGCTTTACCTGAAGAAATCTGATGAGAGAATACAACTCTCCAATACGATTCTGTAGCGGAGTCCCAGACAAACATAATCGCCGATCAGTCTTCAAAGCAAAAGCAGCTTTCGCTGTGTTACTTTGTCTATCTTTAATATTGTGAGCTTCATCCAAAATCACACGATGGAACTGTATTGCATGCAAAGGACTTTTTGATTTATATACGCCGTCTGATCTTGCGAATCCGGAATGTTCCTTACGAAATACGGACTCTAAAACGCTATCTGTTGCCGTTAGTTAACTATACTGTAGCTAAGCTTATTAGCTCTTTCTTACATGTTGTCAGAATGACATCGAAAGACTTGAGCTTTTTGGGATCTTCTATCCGAGAAGCACCATGATAGATAGTCGTGGTTAATTTGTTGGCGGTATTGCCGGAAATTTCACTTCTCCATTGCATGATAGCGACTGTGGGCACCACCACGAGATTCGGTTTGCCGCGTGGTTCAGACAGAAGAAGCGCAATCGTCTGAATAGTTTTGCCCATGCCCATCTCGTCTGCCAAAATCCCACCTTTGTATTTACTCTCCTCCTGCTTGACGAGCCAATGCAAGCCCTCTAGCTGGAATGGAAGAAGCTGAATTGTTAGCTCTGGAGGCTGCTCTGCTTTGGATACTGCTCTCTTAGGCGTATTTTCCAACTCTTCAAACACAGACGATAAATACGGATGATGCTTATAAAGAGCTTCGCGGGTGCTTTTGTTCTATAAGATTGTTAAAACTGTTTTCTCTGCTATATTTTGGACGTTGAGCCATACATATGATAATGCACTACGCTGCCCATTAGCACGGCCGGCCCTTCTAAGTGGCGTTCTAGCAACTTCTTGCTCCTGTTCATCATCTTCTAATTCGTCTTCGTCACTGCCTTCGAAGCTGTCTTCTTCATCTTCCTCATCATTACTGGACAGTTCAAGCAGTGAATCATCGCTATTAGGCTCAGGCTGAATCTGACTTCTACTAGTATGACGTCTTTTAGCACTGGATCTTGCAGGCTCTGTTTGGGAACGGCCAGATGTTCCATTACTGCGCCTTCGTGTTCGCGAAACTATAGACGAGCTTTGTACTCGAATCGGGCGTGCAACGGCAACTCTTTGATTCCCTGTCGTTTTTCGCCGTTTGGGCGCAGCTATGAGAACCGCACCTTCGTCGGAATCGCTCTTGACAAAACCTCCTAAAAAGCATATTCTTGTCAGTGAATCTACAAGTTTACCCAATTTTCGACTGACCTTCGAGTTCGTAGTCATCATCATTGTCAATCGATAATACTTCACTTAGAGTGCTATCGCTGGAATCACTTTCAGCATTCGTATGTTCGTTTTTAGAATTGAAGCCTGTTTCTAAGATATATCTCTTATTAGTTATACTTTAACTTGATTATAGTGTGAACAAATTCTCACTGACCGGAAGTGGTCTTCATTGATGAACTGCGAGTGGAACCTTCGTCCATCATTGGTGTAGTTTCCATCATTTCATCATAACTAAGATCATCTGAAGCTGGAACAGTGTCCTTTGATGACAGTCTTGATGACCTTCGACTTCTATTGCTTGATGGAGTTGATGACGAGCCCTTTGATCTCTCAGGCGTACTGATTCGAAGCGATGGCATCACTGGCTTCTGTTCCACTTGCTAGTGCTAATAAAGATGAAAATTAAAGAGCAAGAGATTGAGAGATTTTTCACGAAAGCCTTAATTAAATTTCTAATTTGTAAGAAGTTCATTAAATCCCAAAACTACTCACTAAGATAAAGTTTATGCACGTGATACAGTAGTGCAAATTACAGATTGAGTACAGACGTTGACTTATACAACTCTCGATATAACGATAGTCGATATAACGAAAAAACTCTGTAAAAGTATCCTAGCGCTGTCCTAACGGCGACTTTTGCAAATTCGATCATAGACGATGATGCTCTTGGGATATCCATCGATCTCATATAAATAAAATTAATTTTGATATTACATTATTGTGAGATTTATAATACTACAATTTCTTTTTAAAAAATAGTTCGTCAACAGCAATGAATATCCAATAATAAACTTCTGACAGTAGCCAACTAGCGAATAGCTCACCGGCTATCCCTTTGGCCAACACCCTCCAATTACCAATTTCTCCAATTGGGTATACTGTTTTGATACCTCTGCTCAAAGCCAAACCTCGATATATAACAGCCTCTAGGGAAACAGTCAACAACGAGCACAAGGCATTAGCCATCATCTGAGTAACGAGCTTAGGCACTGCTTCGATATATTGGGATCCTTTTTCGTATGGTATGTAGTTTGAGAATATCGACGAAAACAATGCGGAAAATGTTTTCTCGAGATGGAACGCAAAAGCCGTCCGTGTTAATTGCGGGTAAACGCACCGTAGATATGAAATTGAAAATAGTCGCTGAAAAGCGAAAAGAGGCGGGAATATCTTGGACGCAGGCTCGATGTGAAGACTTTGTAGAATTGAATGTTCAAGAAAAGGGTAAGAAATTAGCCAGGTTCCAGCTCCGATGCTAAAATCCATCATTAGAAACACAATGCATTGACAATGCATTGATAGAATTCACGTAACATACAAGTTTTCACACAATGATATTAATTGTGGGTAATTTTTCAATCCCGTAGTGTTATAGAGACGCTTTGAAGCCGCTAATTGCAAAACTCCGCCTAAAAGAGTTGCCATCTGATAACATATATTCGTCGGAATTCCAGCAAATAAAGCCGGCCAGCTCTTCTGTCTGAATGTGCCTTGCAGGATCTGCGAATACGATATATCTTTAGATGTTCGATATACCTAGCAATATTAGCAATTGAGACAGCAACACAAGAGAGTCAGCTGAAAGTGAAAGTGGATGATTAGCAGCTCACCTGTAAACGAGCTTTGAGATCATTAAACGGCCATAAAAGAACAAAATTCGCAGTGTGTGCGCCCATGAGCATCCAAAAGCCCACCACGCTTTCTCGATCTTTAGAGCCTGAGGCTTTCTTTTCGTTACCCATTTTTGATATTACATGAATTCCTATTGTTTCAAGTACTTCGTTCTGCGCTTTCACAGATTCCTCTTCCTGATCCTTGTTAGATCTCGCGACCGCGTTCATCCTCGTTGTAGCCTCATCCTCCGTATCAGTTTCCCTGCGCGGCTCCAAAAATCCAGGACCCAGCGCTAGGCGTTGTATATACTTTGATATCATCTGAAGCAATTTTCCTCCGGGACTACCGACGCATTTGGAATTATCCAACGATTTATAGATATTATAAGATGGGTTCACGCAGTAGTTTCGCAGTCTCTACAAATCGCGACTTATAACGTCGCGATAATTTTGACCGGGTAACAATATCTAACTTAATTTTGAGAACTAAATTTTTTTTTTGAAATTCCTCCCAATCCTCGATGATATCTTGAAGGCATTACTGGGAATATGCTAGTAGTCACACGGTAACATACCACATAAAGTCCTGAAGTTCAAGAGCCTGAATTGTTTGAATCATGGTTGAAATATCTGCATTACCGATCATAAAGTCTAGATTTCAGTTAACGTCTATCGAACCATTTTTCACAGGTGAAGCGGCGTCGATATCCTCTGACGCAGATGTTCTTGCTACATCCTTTGGGGAGGATGTCATCATTACAGATGCAAAGACAGGCCGTAGACTCAATTCTGTGAAAGGCGTATGTTCTAATCCGTGTTTTTATAAGTTTTAAGACAAGATCTGACGTTACTAGGATACTGAATCGATCACGGCATTAGCGATTTCTCCTGATGGTCAGTACTTAGTCACATGCTCGAGGTCGTTACAGATGCGTATATACTCTCTTCCAGACTGTCAGTTGTTACATTCCATCAAAGCTCATGATGCCCCGATTATCGTTATGGATATTGACAGTACTTCTACCCTGGTTGCTACTGGAGGTGCCGAAGGAGCGATTAAGGTTTGGGATCTTCGTGGAGGATTTAATACTCACAATTTTCGAGGCCATAGTGGCGTTATAAGTGCTATTAAAATATGGGGTATAAAAGGTAGTAGTGTCTGGAGGGTGGTGTCTGGTTCAGATGATTTACAAATCCGAGTGTGGGACTTGCTTAAACGTAAATGCGTTTCAATATTAAATGGTCATGAAAGTGTTATCAGAGGACTCTCATTCAATCATGATGGTTCAATTTTGGTTAGTGGAGGTCGAGATAAAGTTTTGAGTGTCTGGGACATGAAGAAATTAAAACTTATAAAAACGATACCCGTATTTGAGGTAGATTCCCATATTTAAAATGTTGATTGGTCTCAGAACTAATAAGGATAGGCATTGGAAACCGTAGGATTCATTGATCGTGGTGTCTTATGTGAGGAGAGCGAACAGCTAGTTTACACAGGGGGAGAGCATGGCATTGTCAAACTTTGGTCTATTGAAAGTAATCGCCAAATCTCGGAGAAAAGATTAATGATTGTCAATAATGAAGAGACAATGATTTCCAATATAATGTGCGTGTTTTTTTTTGAGATTAAACATATTTTCCTATTCTCACATGAATTTAGATATACACCCGCCACAAATTCACTAACATCTATTTTATCGGACCAGACGATACTACAACACAGTCTATTCTCTAAAGGACTCGAGGTAACACGCCGCCTAGCTGGACGTCATGGCGAAGTGATCGATTGTGTTTACGCCGGTCCATCTGAGGATTATCTGGCTATCTCGACAAACTCTCCTGAAATAAGGTTGGTGTCGCTCTCCGACTTCAGCACCGCGATTTTAGAAGGTCACAGTGACATTGTCATCTGCCTTGACTCTACGCCTGATGGACTCTGGCTTGCTAGCGCTGGCAAAGACAAACAGGCTCGACTGTGGCGATGGTCAGAAGAACGCAATTCATATGACCTGTTTTCAACATTCGTAGGACATGTATCTTCAATTGGTGGAGTATCTGTCGCCAAAAGGCAATTGGCTTCTGGAAAGCCTCCTGCTTTTATGATTACCGGTTCGCAGGATTTGACTGTGAAGAAATGGGTCGTATCTTCGTCAGCAAATGCAGAACCAAAAGCTGTTTTTACCCGAAAGGCTCACGACAAGGATATTAATGCCGTCGACATTTCACACGACGATATATACTTTGCCACTGCGTCACAGGATCGATCAGTGAAGATCTGGAGCAGTGAGAATGGTGATACTGTTGGCATCCTAAGAGGACATAAGCGTGGAGTTTGGAGCGTGAAATTCTCTCCATATGATAAGCAAGTAGTTACTGGCAGTGGTGATAAAACAGTGAAAGTCTGGAGTATCCGTGATTACACTTGCCTGAAAACGTTCGAAGGTCATACCAATTCTGTGCTCAAAGTAGCATTTCTCACACATGGTTTGCAGGTAGCTAGCGCTGGTGGTGACGGACTTGTCAAGGTTTGGGAAATAAAAACTGGTGAATGCAATGCTACTCTCGATAATCATGAAGATAAGGTGGGTGTCTCAACTCTGCTATAAAATGGCCATTGCTGACATATTGAATAGGTTTGGTCTCTAGCGATGAAGCGAGATGACAAAGTGCTTGTTTCCGGTGGAGGCGATTCTACAATTTCATTTTGGGAGGATGTAACAGAAGAAAAATTGGAAGAACAAATACGAACTGAAGCTAAGCTTGCTGAGCAAGAGCAGGAATTAGCTAACTACCTTCATCGAAAAGATTGGCGGAGTGCGATAATCTTAGCCATGTCTCTAGATCAACCTTACAGACTTCTTAATCTTTTCAAGCAAGTCATTTTAGAGAGGAAGGACCGCGATTCAATAACAGGTCTGAAGGTAGTAGATTCTGTTCTTTCATCATTATCAGATGATCAATTGGAAAATCTGCTTTCGCGAGTGCGAGATTGGAATACTAATGCTCGAACCTCGTTTGTTGCTCAGCGGATTCTTAATGCTCTACTTCTCTCATATTCACCGTCTAAATTATTGGAACTAAAGAAGATTAAAACTATGTTAGATGCAACAATTCCTTATAGTGAAAGGCATTATGCGCGAGTTGGTGAATTGGTGGAACAGAGCTATATTGTGGATTTTACTCTCCGACAAATGGATGAAGTAGTGATGGACATCGAACCTACAACTTAGTTCCTTTTGCATGGTCTTGCGGTTAGAAGAATATTTTTTGTACATGCGAATATTATTTAATCTCTATTTTCTGTCTGCTGTCGTCAAAGAGTAATTCTTTCGCCCTATTCTCAAATGCGTCTATCATGATCTTCGTAACTCTGGGTGCCAAGGTTGAAGACACTACGTTATATAATGGATTCTCAAAGCAGAATTTTAATTCCAGAACAACCTTTGTCTGATTTATATTTTTCATTGGAAAAAGCTCCCATCTAGTGTATAATTTTTTGAATACTGAGTGCGTCACCTCTTCAGCCTGTTAATCGATTAGGAAAGTCTTGAACTTATTTGGTAAGTGTACATACTATGACAGTTCTTGGCTTCACACATGTGAGTCGGCTCTCAAATGTTTCGTCAAAGGTGTCCCATCCAACTCGTAATATTGCTTTCCTAGGTTGGCCATTTAAGGGGTCTTTCTCTGTAATCGTCGATTTAAGGCAGTACGGAATAAAGGAGCTATAAGCGTCGACATCAGAGACAATTTCATAGAATTTCTCTGGAGAGTATCCGACTACTCTAGTTACCGTGTACGCTTGCTGATCACTGATATTTGGAAGATCGAGAAGAGAGAAAAAATGCCGATCCGATCCTGGAAATGTTCGAAGAAATTTGTGACGTAAGAGACCGTTCCGACGGTAAATCGTGAAGGCCGACATTCCTCTTAGACCGTATAATCTCGAGATACAATCAGCTGTTTCACAGACTACAATTTCCTTCCCTGCAATATTTACTGAGAGAAAATCGACTCATATAATCGGAATTTGGAGGCTGTAATGTTCTGGTGGAGGGATGATAGAGCATAAGATAATTGGTACTTTTAGCTCGCTTTATTTTTACGCGTCCTGAGAAACTCATCGCATCTAACAAACGTTGTCATCGCTTGCGGTCTCTAGATGTCGACAACCACCAACCTTTATTTATCTATATTGGCATTTCGACTGTTAAATGCATTGGTCACGAAGACTTATTTTCAACCGGATGAGTTCTGGCAATCGCTTGAGCCAGCCCATGCCATGGTCTATGGTTATGGTTATTTAACCTGGGAATGGCGGTCATCACTGCGGAGTATAGCTCATCCGCTATTGTTTGCGGGAATATATAAGATATCAGAGCTTTTCAACATGGGATACGCAGGCTTGGTATGACAGTATTTTTGCTCCAAACCATACTTGAACTAATGATATAAGATCTACGGACCAAAGATTTTTCAGGCCATCTGTGCATCGATCGCAGACTTAAGCTTGTATATTTTAACATCAAAAACTCAAGGAATTGCAATAGGCAAGCTGGCATTAGGATGCTCTCTCACCTCTGCTTTCAATTGGTATATGTCGGTCAGAACTTTCTCGAATTCGTTGGAGATGGTGCTCTTCGTTTGCGCGCTTTGTTTCTGGCCGTTGGGATCCGAAGTGGAGACGAAGTGCGTTTCTTGTGGTTACAGTGTATTCTATTTTGAAGATTTTTCCTAACTGTAGTAGAAGATATGCTGTAGCGCTGTTACTGGCAGCAATTGCTTGCGTTCTGAGACCTACAAATGCATTAGCATGGTCATATCTTGGTAGTAGTTTGCTTGCACGAACTCACTCTGTGAAGCTTTTCCTTATCGCGATCACTATCGGGTCAGTAGAAAAAAAGGCTTTCCAATGTGGGGAGACGTTCAAATACATCTAACAATATTAGAGCGATAACTGTGCTCCTTAATAGTCTGCTGGATATATGGTACTATCAAGCCGCAGTATTTCCGCTTTGGAAATTTATCGAGTTTAATGTTATAGAGTCGCTTTCCAGTTTTTATGGCACTTCAGGAAAATTTTATTACTTCATTGAGGCCCTTCCCCTGCTTCTGACTATTTATCTGCCTTTCACAGTTCACGGGTTCTATATATGTCGATCCAACCAACTGGTGCATGCTACAGTTTTCGTGATGATCCTATACTCTCTCATTCAGCACAAAGAGATTCGATTCATATACCCTTTTCTTCCGATATTCCACATGTTTGCAGCAGTATCTATATCAAGGCTTTCTAGCAAGGTTCCGCGCAAGTTTTTCGTGGTCGCTATAGTGTTTGTAAACGTACCATTAGCGTACTATGCAAGCGTCGTGCATCAGCGAGGAGTGATCGATGTCACTACTTATATTCATTCTACACTACCAAAAAACTCTTCAGTATTTTTCATGATGCCTTGTCATTCAACACCTTGGCAAAGCAATATTCACCGCGAGGATTTAGATCTGCGATTCCTTACATGTGAGCCTCCCATTGGCTTAAATTCGAGCCAGATTGACGAATACAGAGATGAGTCAGATCAGTTCTACGACAATACAACGGATTTTTTATACTCCAAATTTCCACCGTTTACAGGACCACAAGATACGAAAATCTATGACTATTACTGGCCTACGCACCTCGTGATTTTTGAGGCTCTCAAATCAGAGTTAATGCCTTTTTTGATAGGAAAATCTTACAAAGAGGTTTGAAATATCAGACATAGATTTTATCGTATGTATATTGTACTAACATTCGTGTATAGTGTGCAAGATTCTTCAACAGCCACGTACATGAAGATAGCCGTCGGCGAGGAGATGTAATTATGTATTGTTCCACTTAGATAGTTCAACTCAGAGGAGTCTACAATTATAGATACGTCGCATAAAGTTACACAAATGGAATTGCCGTAGTCAAAAAAAGAATTTATCAAATCCATAATAATTAACAAATACTGGTAGACTCAATCGATATTTCCTTTTCTTGCTAAATACCAAGCTAATTCAAGAAATATCATTAACGAGCTCCAGATATTCTTAAACAAAACTTCGACAAGAACAATCTTACCTTTAAATATTGTGTAACTCTTATGTTTAATTAGTGAACGTAACCTGTTACTCAACGTGGCTTACTCCAGTAGGGAATAGGAGGAGGAATTGAACTCAAACCCAAAAGGCCTGGGGCCATTTCAAAGGTTGCAGCTTGTGGTTGTGGTGGGATCTTGTCCTGGTCGTTAGACTTATGTTGATATCCTTGCCAAGTGACTTTCGCTAGTTCAATTTCGCCAGTGCCTTGATCAGTCCAAGAAACCAGTGTTTGTCCATGCTGAGTCTCGGGAAAAGCCCAAGGATGAGCATTCATACAGTAGTTTATGCCGGATTTTGGCTTGTCGAGTTGGTGCAATAGTACATCTGGGGTCCAAGGACCTTCGAGTCTAGGAGCTGAGCGCATAATTATCTTGTTGTCTGCCCACGAAGTACAACCGATCATAATGAAACAACCATAGAATCGAGACCAGCAAACAGTGCCTGATTGAAGCTTGGTAAATAGTGCAGATTTACCGACAGGATTTTTTGACCAACAATGCTTGCACCAAAACTCGTATGCTGATTTGTCCAGCGGTTTTTCTTTTGGAACTCGTGCTAAATAGACATGGCCTGCTTCTTGACCATACATGTAAATGTGTTCTTTCTCTACAACGATTTCCCAATTACCCCAAAGGCATCCATTCTGTAGAATTAGTAATCAGAATGAATGGACGTAATATAGGGCTTATCACCTCGAATAATGGCTCATCCATGACCCGAGAAGCAACAAGTTGTCGATCTGCCAATCTCTTCACCTCTGCTACATGAAGACCGCATTCGACATTGTCTTTTAAGCTCTGCGACTCTGTGCGCCCTTTCTCAAAAAAAATCCAGCCTCTAATCAATAGGCAACGTTAGAGACCAGCGAAACAAGACAGGGAACCAACTTTCATACTCTCCAGGAGATGTCTCGGCAATTTTGGAGAATGTCCACAGGTAGTATCTTCGTTTGGCTCCTCCAGAATTCTTAGCATTAAATGATCCCTCTTCACTGGTAAAGGGCACAAACTGTGACGGTCTGCCGTCACTATCTGTAACAAAATACTTTGATTTGGTAGGCTCTTTCTCGTTACCCATAGAATAAGTGGAAGTGGACAATCCTATCATTTGACCCCGCGCATTGAAAGTGAATGTATCCCCAAAGAACCAGTAAGGTGTATTTTGCAGGGTACAGGAACTGCCGATATCTCGCGTGTACTTGCGACGATTAACTGCATTAAAAGTCAGGGAATCAAACGCTTTCATGAACGTGAAACTTTGATCGCAGTTTTACCATCACGCAATGTTCCTATGCGCTCGAATTTATCAACCTTTAGCGGTAATTTTCCTACAGGCATGGTCTAACGAGCGTGAAAAATTAAAAAATAAGCAGGCTATCTACATTTATCTAAGATTCGATTCAAGGTTGCTCTAGCCAAGCCCCGCTGGTTGGGAGATTGTTCCATCACAGCCACTGGCGTCGCGCCTCAGTAGGCATCTTCGACTGTAACTTGTGTGGCGGTGCTAGGGCTAATAAACGAAAACCCTATATAGGTAAATTGCAGCGAATTGGCAGCGGCGTTCGCTGTATAAAATTGAGGTGGGATTCTATCCTTAAATTTTTTTTTCTTTCTTTTCTTCGATCAAAAAAGCAAGGGAGAAATTGCCACGACGATTGATAATTCTCCATGTTCATATCGTTGCCATTTATCTATTCTATAAAACATAGAATCTACTAGTTTCTCTCGAGATCGAAGAGCCCCGGATAGGAAGTTTGATCCCCGTTGTGTCCCATTCATTTGGGGCGATGGGAATGAAATGTCGATGAAGGGGCATATTCCTAATTGTAAATATGTGTGTAAATGTGTCTGTCTGCATGAACCGACTTCTGGTTATTACAGTTATTTTCTTGCCTTGTGTGAGCTACGCACTCGCAGAGCATTTAGCAGTAAGTTGTATGGGTCCTGTTCAGAAGAGATGTGAATGACTCGATCATTTGTTGCACAGATGAGACTGTAGACTCGTCTTAACTGTGTGGCAGCTACATATCAGCTGCCCGCGCTGTTTTGCCAGATTTATTTTGAGTGATGTTCGCGGCTAGTTTTTCTCGGAGGAGTAGCTGTCAGATAAAAGAGCGAATAGCTTAGCAGCCATATCTGTTGAGAAGTGTAGCTGACGTGCGTTGTGACTTAATCCCCCATATTTCTCCCCCGATTAGCCAATTTCTCCATAAATTAGATTTCCAAATGTCCCCAAGCTAAGGAAAGCGGTGCTGGCATTGTTAGCGGAATGATAACTCGCAATTTTGTACGAGAACGTTATCGTTGGTCAACCTTGTGGTCAACCAGCGGGCCAAGAGATGTGTTTATGTTGACATTGAGCAAGTTTGAGATGAGATTATTTAGGTTATCTGCGGCGTACGAATACGAAGAATACTCAAGGATATTTCTAAAAACGAGGGACCGGGAAAGCCAGATTGTCAACATTAGTGATAGAATGAAAATTAGCACCTCCAAAAGTGGGTCAAACGCCATCGAGAACAAAATAAATACCGATAGCCCACAAATATTTTGGGAACTATATTGGTCGTGTGTCGCCGCGACATAGCTCAAAATCCACCGCTACTAAATTACATCACTCACTTGGAAGCTCGAACCTCTATAAATTACAGATGCCTTTCTACTGTCTATTTACCCCGTCGAACGTGCTGATTTACATATGAATGATTTTATGAATATATTAGTGCCAGTCTCGCCTGATGGGACAACAATGTCGCGCCAATTATGGTCTCGAGAGCCCCGTTTGAGTAGTTAGTTATGCGCAAAAACACGACTAGTCGATTTTGGCTCGGCGCTTGCAATGAAGCACGATTTCAGCTCGCAACTATAAAATCTTTGCTGCTATCATTGCATAATAACCATTTCTGCGTGCAAGGGCCAACCAAAATAGGCGCTAAAACATTAAGGGTATATAAAATATACCTGTTCAGGTTGAGTTTAAAAGGTATATCTACGGGGGGCCTTTTTTGCCCTAGGCTATCTTCGCGCCTTGCAATAAGCGACATGTCCGTTGTTATGTCGCGTGGGTACTGTCAGCTTCGTCCTGAAGCCGCTACTTTGTTTGGGTCGGAACTTTTATTCCTCTGTAGATAAAGAGGATATTGCGGGACAGAACGAGTTGCGAGGCTGACTCTAAATTCTTCAAAAAATTTCTGGATTTGTATGTCTTTTCTTACTCTTCTAATTCTCTTTACTCGGCTGTATTCTACTTTTTCTTGGACTTAAATAAACTAGCAATCTTTACTTAGATCAGAGTAGGGTCATAATTGTCTTATGGCATTTGAGTGTGTTGCAGAAAGTTAAAACAGTTAAAAGGTTCCGCATTGTCGTCTGTCATTTAGTTTTGTTTACATCTTTTTTCTTGTCGATTGCATATTGAGAATGGTCGACCAGCGTCCGCCGTTAATAGACATCGACATTGACGACTCCAGGACCGCCACGCCAGGTGCGAACGTGATCATTGATAGTATTACAGACATCACGTTCGAATCTCAGTTAGCTCGCAACGATGCTGCGGCGCTGTCGCAGTCGTCAAGCAAATGGGGTTTTACAAGCAATGCGAGCATCAGTAGTAGTGACGGCTACCAAGATGACCATGAGGATGACAGCAAATCCGTGCCAGAGATATTTGACGAGTATAGTGAGCAATATGTGTCGCTTCTAGATCCAGTCAGGAGGACGAACACGGTGTCGTCTGTGCGGTCATTGGCGTCCGCAGCTATGACATCGCTCGTGAAATCGAATCTAAAAGGGCACCGGGCCGCTTCAAAGTCAATGGAACGCATTAGTAATTTGCAAGAGCTTCGATCGCTATATCTTATTGGTAATTCAAAATCTGCGATTGATTGGAACAGCAGGAGAGTCGACGAACAGACGCTTAAAAGAATGCCGTATCGCGTGCAAAAATTTTACATACAACAAAATGCACTCATTGAAAGATACATAGAAATTGACTGTATGTTGGATTCTGAGCTGGCTCATGATATGATAAGGGAATATAGCGGAGATGATCAGCGGTCCAGGGAACAGCAGATTCCAGGGAACGTGGATGTTGAAAGTGCGGTATTCCTGAATGCAGAGCGAGAAGAAGAATCAAGTATCGTAACGCTAGCTATCATGGTGAACTTATTGATCAATATGTGAGTCTTCAAAACGATTTAATTTGTATGGTCCTTTTGGAGCACCGCAAGTAACTAACGATTTAAAGCTTCCTGCTCGTTGGAAAGACTGCTATTGTCGTTTTAACCAACTCGTTATCCGTAATTGCTTCACTGGTAGACTCAGCCCTGGACTTCTTATGCACAACAATTATATGGCTTAGCACTAGCTTGATAGAAAAGACAAATTGGAAGATCAAATTTGCCTGTAAGTACCATATTCTAGATACGTATCATTATCTTCAAAGAGATGAAACTGATCGGCAGATCCCGTTGGTCGCAATCGCCTTGAACCTATAGGAGTCTTGGTATTTTCCATCATAATTACCGTGTCGTTCTTGCAGGTCGGCGTTGAAGCTATTCAAAGGCTTTTTAGTGGCTCGCGCGACCCAGTTAAACTTGGCATTCCGTCTTTTGCTATAATGTCGATGGCCGTGATTTTAAAACTGTTTGCTTGGGTTTGGTGTCGATCTGTGAACTCAAGCGCAGTAGAAGCATTAGCCCAAGATGCAATGTCTGATATCATTTTCAAGTAAGTTACCACCCTTTAAGACAGCTTTTGAGCCTCAGGTTTCTGACAGATCAGTATTTTGTCGATAATATTTCCAGTCGTTGGATACTATTCAAATTTGTGGTGGTTGGATCCAATAGGTGGCTTACTATTGTCGATTTATATCATTAATCAATGGACTGTAACAACATTCGAGCATATTCGTCATCTCGCAGGCGTGGCGGCGTCAGCAACAGACAAGCAAGTCATCTTGTATCTTTGCACAAGATTTGCCGATTCTATCAAGCAGATCACCTCTATGAAAGCTTATCACGCTGGCGATAGATTGCACGTGGAGGTTGACGTCGTAGTTAGTGATAAATTGACTCTCAGAGATACTCATGATTTGGGGGAGGCTTTACAATATGCCTTGGAATCGCTGCCAATGGTTGAGAGAGCATTTGTGCATGTGGACTATAGATCAAACAATTTCGCCGGGCATTTACCTAGATAATATTTGTATTCTTAATATCCAATTTCGTCTCTCAACGAATAGCTGACCGAACAGGCCAGTAGCTAGCATAGGAAGCATAATTGCATGTTGCAGTGTGGTGTTATATTTCGGACTTCTCTATCATTTATTCACTCATTGTGCAACTTCCATATTGTTTTCGATTCGATTAGATGAAGAAGCACATCGTTACTCATGTACTATCATTTTCAGTTATAATCTACCAAAATAATTATTACCAGGATGCCTGAGACTCTAATAAATTTCGTGACCAGTTTAAAGAAGTGAAATATTCGCCAGAATGCTATGATTATGTTTGGAGCGTACGTGGTTTGATGTTATTTATATAAAGACGAACTGAATTTAAAGTTTCTTTCCGTAAAACGCGTTGATTTCACGTGCTAAATATTTTGCGAAAATTCGTCGGTTCAACTTTCATTTTTATTTAGTCTGTAGTAAGCAACTTACCACACGGAAACGTTTGCGACTGTCTCAAAATTCATGCCTTCATTGCTGCAAAGGTAAATTGAATTGTGCGGAGGACCATCGAATAGCCATTGGCAAATTTTTTATTAAAAGTTCGCCCAACGCTAGATAGTAAAGGAAGTACTTCATCTAGTCGAATTAAATCGCGATTTCCTGAGATAGTCTTCAAAAATATTTCGAATGCGGCAAAAGGTAGCAACTCAGTGCATTGCGACTTTCTCGACGCCGATAGACGTCTACCATGGTGGGATTCTTCAAGCTTTCTCCTTCAAAGCAGTCTCTCCGACTTTCAACCGCTTGAACCGGCTCAGACACACGAGTTCGAATGATACTTTCGCTTCCAAGCTACCCCGGATTATCATTAGCCAATGCACTCCCTTAAGCGATCTAGTCCATAGTTCTCAAACGAACTTGCAACGAACATTCTCGAGGTATCAGCAAAATAGTGTTAAGCATCTCAGGACAAACAGGCAGAGCTACGGCGACTCCGTATATGGTCACGTGCTCAATACACGGCAGGGTAATAGTTCTGTTTCTCGACTTGCTTCTTCGAGTTTCGAATACTCGACGATAGCAAACTCCCGTCACGTTGCTTCCTCATCCTCGATTGATTCTAGTGTCCGCTCTCAGCTCAGATATTTCTCTCATTCATCAAATTGTGAATTTAATTGTTTATCAGAAACGAAGCGTTTCTGTATCAATAGATCTGGATTGAATCTTATTAATCCTTTTTCAAAACAATCGCAGTTTTATAATTCAAGTAACAGACACTTTCAGAGCCGTGATTATTCTTGTCAACATCACTATAAGTTTTCCGAGTTTGATGCACCAATGTTGAACGTAACAGCCTCAGAAACTTCAGGGTAGGTATTCATATATTTGAAGTATTATTTCTCGTACTGATATGTTATGATACGTAGGTTCTCTACCGGTAGAGAGATCTTACCCCAGAATGTGAAGCCCTCTCATTATGATTTATCTCTGGAGCCCGATTTTGAGAAATTCACTTTTGCTGGAGAAGTATCAATAACGTAAGTGGATTCGTCTTTAGAAAATTAACAAAGCTTTTGCTGATATATGGATCAAAGGCTTGATGTTTTTGAAACTTCAAATGAGATCACACTCAATTCTCTCGAAATCGAGATTTTCTCGGCAGCTCTCATAATAGGAGATGAATCGTTCGAGTACAGCGATATGAAGTTCGATGATGATACTCAGTCGGTCAAATTCACATTTCCAGAAAGTTTTTCTGCTGGCTCTACCGTTGTTTTGAAGATCAGGTTCTCCGGTCTCCTCAATGATAAAATGGCTGGTTTCTACAGATCTTCGTACAAAGGCCAGGATGGTAATACCAAATACATGGCTACCACTCAAATGGAACCTACTGATTGTAGACGAGCTTTCCCTTGTTTCGATGAGGTATATATAGAAATTTATTTTGTCTTGCGATGCTACTGCTTGCTAACAGCAGCAGCCCGCTTTGAAAGCTACATATAAAATCACTCTTATAGCGGATAAGGACCTCACTTGCTTATCGAATATGAATGTCAGATCTGAGACCAGCTTATCTGGGGGGAAGAAGTCAGTTGAATTCGAACCCACGCCATTGATGTCGACTTATGTAAGAATATACTTTCACCTTTCTTCGTGTAATGTCATTTTTCTCATGATTATAGCTCCTTGCTTTCATCGTTGGAGACTTGAGATATGTTGAGACTACTTCGTTCCGTATCCCAGTCAGAGTTTACACTCTTCCAGGACAAGAATCCCAAGGCCAATTCTCCTGTGAGCTTGCTGCCAAGACGATCAAGTTTTTCGAAGAGACGTTTGACATGCCTTATCCTCTCCCTAAAATGGATATGGTTGCTATTCCTGATTTTTCGGCAGGTGCTATGGAGAACTGGGGTTTGATCACGTATCGTGTTGTTGACTTATTGTTTGATGAAGAAACATCTGGTGCGTCTACAAAGCAGCGTGTTGCCGAGGTAGTCCAGCATGAGCTTGCTCATCAATGGTTTGGAAACCTGGTGACAATGGACTGGTGGGAGGGTCTATGGTTGAATGAAGGATTTGCCACTTGGATGTCATGGTTCTCTTGTAATGAGTTTTATCCTGACTGGAAGGTCTGGGAGTCTTATGTCACAGACAATTTGCAGGCGGCTCTCCGTCTAGACGGTCTTCGATCAAGTCACCCTATTGAGGTACCAGTTATGCGCGCTGATGAAATCAACCAAATCTTTGATGCAATTTCTTACTCTAAGGGTTCCTGTGTTCTTCGAATGGTTTCTAAATTTCTAGGTGAAGATGTTTTCCTTGCTGGTGTCAGAAAGTACCTAAAAAAACACAAGTATGCAAACACTCAGACTTCCGATCTTTGGTCTGCGCTTAGCGAAGTTTCTGGAAAGGATGTTAGTGGCTTAATGAACTCATGGACAAAGAAAGTTGGATATCCCGTGTTGACAGTTTCTGAGGTTGACGAGAAGACTATCAAGGTCAAGCAAAACAGATTTTTGACTTCTGGTGATGTTAAACCAGAGGAAGACGAGACTATTTATCCTATTTCGCTAGCTTTGCGAACATCTTCTGGTGTTAATGAAGAAATCATGCTTACTGAACGTGAAGCTCTTATCTCTTTACAGTCTGGCTCTTCTGCTCTTGTCTCAAGCTCTTCTACTGCTTCCGAAGTATCTGCTGGAGCCTCTGTTGTTGACTTTTTCAAGCTCAATGCAGATCATTCTGGAATTTACAGAACTTCTTACTCTCCCGAGAGGTTGTCGAAGCTCGGCGCTGCTGCATTGGACGGTCTTTTGAGTGTTGAAGACAGAGCCGGGCTGGTTGCCGATGCTGGCGCCCTTGCGGCTAGTGGATACTCATCTACTGCTGGATTGTTGGGACTTGTATCTGAATGGAAGGATGAGAAAGAATTTGTGTAAGCTTTTCATTTAGATTGGATTTAGATTTGTGTTTCGAAGACTGTTTCACTAATTATTTAGAGTTTGGGACGAAATTACTTCTCGAATCGGAGCTCTTCGCAGTGCATGGTTGTTTGAGTCAAAGGAAATCCAAGATGCGTTGAAAGCTTTTCAGCGGGAGCTGACTTCACCTAAAGCTAAATCTCTTGGATGGTCTTTTGATGGGAATGTTGGACATGTCGAACAGCAATTTAAAGCACTTATGTTCAGTTCCGCTGGTCTTGCTGGTGATCCCGAGATTATTGCCGCAGCTCAGAATTTGTTTGCTAAGTTTGCAGCCGGTGATAAGAAGGCTATTCACCCTAATTTGAAGGCTTCTGTATTTGCTATTGCTCTCCAGAATGGTGGTGAAAAAGAATGGGAGATTATCCATAATACGTATCTCAACCCAATAAACACCGACGAGAAGAATACCGCTCTGCGAAATATTGGAAGGACTAAGGATCCCAAGCTAATCGAGAAGACTCTCAACTTGATTTTGGATGGTTCTGTTAAATCTCAGGATGTCTACCTCCCAATGGCAGGTTTACGTACCTCATCTGAAGGTATCAAAGCTTTGTGGGCATGGGTCAAAATTCACTGGGATGAGCTTGAAAAGCTCCTGCCCCCTGGACTGTCTATGCTCAGCTCTGTGGTCTCTTTATCAACTGGAGGTTTTGTAACTGACAATGATGTTGAAGACATTGAAGCTTTCTTCAATACGAGGAACACCAAGGGTTTTGATAAAGGGCTGGCGCAGTCATTGGAGAGCGTCAAGTCTAAGATCGCTTGGGTTAAGCGTGACAATGCGGAAGTGAAAACTTGGCTCAGTACCAATGGACACCTGAACTAAACCGTCAACATTGGCTTGACGATAACGCGCGCAGTTGTGCCGGTGTTACTTTTACGTTGCTTCTTATATGTTCAGTGTCGACTACGCCGATTCCAACCGAGGCATAAATAATGGTATGAAGTATTAATAATACAATAAACAAAATTACAGGGAATGGAGGACTAAGTTCCACATTCCTCGATTAAAATACATTGATAAAGCGATACGGTCATCTTGACTTCACCACTCTAGAGTTTGGATATTTGTAGTAATAGACCACAATACAGAATACAAGTCCAGACGTAAGTAGACTGAGACCTCTGGGTGTTGTCAACAGATATGATGTCCAAGCTATGGTCCACTCAATCCACTCGGTCCCAGTTCGTCGTAGGGCATAGCATCTGTCTGGTTGCGCAATCTTGTTCACCAAAAGAATAAACTCCTCGTTTAACACAGGCGGTTGCGTGGGCACTGTTATTAACTGCAAAACGGGTGTATGATCTGATTTCTCGATTTCAGGCAAAGAAGTATAGGTATGTACCACCACACCTCGGTCATCGTTAGGATACTGCAGATGCAATATACGATCGCACCAGGCTGGTGTCCGAACAACGCTATAAGGACGAGGACCTAAACCAGATTTTGCTCGCATTTCGAATTTATATGTTGGAGGGAACGCAATCCTTGGTTCTACAAACCCAAAAAACGATTTTTTTGAAGCAATCGAGGCAATAAGCTCGTCAGATCCGAAGAGTTTTTCGTGCATCGACGATTTCCATTGAGGAGACGTAGTCCACTTACCGTTCGGACGGTAATTAAGGTCGCCTAAGAAGAATACGTGTGATTTGTTATTATATAAGGGGCCGTCTCGAAACTGCAAATTCGATACGATGCTGCGAAAGTTGCTGTCGCGCGCGAGTCTAAACTCATCTCCTTCATTGGCAGCCAAGTGGGCGGCGACGAATGTAATCTCAATTGGCTCTTTTTGGGCCCCGTGCTTATCGCCAGAGTGATGAAGAAATAAGCGTACCGCTGCAGCGCCTTTCAGACTTGTAGCCAATGGTCCAACTGCAACCTCTGACGTCTCGATATCAGAGACAGCGTATTTCTTCTCTGAGGGTGAAAACACGAGACATGCCGTTGAGCCAATTTTCGATATACTTAAGTTCTTGTATGAGAATGTAGTAAGAGTCTCTACAAAAGGTTCGAGGTAGGGGTCGATGGCCTGGAAAAAACAATCCTGAATTGGTGCCGCTTCCTCAAGAGCAATAACCACAAGATCAGGAATAATACTGGTGGATTCTAAGTACGGGGCAAATAAGTTGTTCAACGATGTGACAGGATGAAGGAACCGAGCGCAGTTATATGTGAACAGCAGAATATTGAGTGACATGCTATATGTTGATTTGTGCCTTAGCGGTCTCCGATACTAATCGTGATAGTTTAGGCAAATTCAAAATTTGTCCTCGGGAAAAAGAGTCTCAATTTCTAGTGATCTGGTTTAGAGAACACCCTGCCAAATTTGAGGTTGGGTTTGATTGACGTCATTGATGGGCCCTTAATGCCACGTTTGAAACTCCCAACGACACCTAAAACTTAAAACTTAGCCATTTCGTAATCCCTTGGTAAAATATATATTTTCTTTTCGACGGTTTCATGCAAATTTCTGTAGTCTTACAATATGTCTAACAATTTGGCTGACTATTATAAGATCCTCAATATCGATAGGAAGGCATCGGAAAGCCAAATCAGAGATGCGTACAAACGGTAAGTTTTCGGGAATGAGCTGTAACGTCAAAACTAACATCAAATCAGTGCGGCTCTTTTGAACCATCCAGACAGAGCGTCATCTTCAGGATTAAATCGTGATGAAGCTACAAGAAGATTTCAACTTGTGAATGATGCTTACTATACACTAAGTGACGCAGGCAGACGAGCAGAGTATGATCGGCGACGACCTTCGATGTCGTCACAATCATATGCCAGCAGTCACGGCGAACATGACGACGAGTTCCAGAGCATTTTCGAAGAGATTTTCAATGATTATCGTAGCCAAGCAGATGAAGAATATCAGCAGGAGCAAGCAGAGCCTTCAGAAAGGTCGGGTAAACTATACACGATCGCTGGCGGAATTAGTGGTTTTGTCCTAGGCTTTATCATTGCAAACATACCAGGTGCTATTACAGGTGGAGCAGCTGGTGCAAAACTGGGTAGCATTAGAGATAGTAAAGGGAAGAGTGTATACGCTGCTTTCCAAGATATGCCTCAAGATCAACGTGCGGCGTTGCTGACTGAGATTGGAACGAAGTTGTTTACAAACTTTGCAAAGCAACTATAAAAAAACTTCAGTGCACGGGTGAACGGAAGATCTCAGTATATGACTTCTGCTTCGACTAATGTATTTCATAGAAGAAATGATGCTATTTGTATTTCATTGTTTATGTAGATAATCTATATAGTTTTTTCAAACAAAAGTCTCACGACTTTTTTTTAAAGAACGAGTCCAACTTTCTCATGCCAGATGTGTTAACTTTTTGCAGCTTTCTAATTCCATTGCTCATTTGTCCTTTCTTTGCTTTGGGCTCTTCAAACTTAAGATTTCTGTCGTCTCCCTGGCGCTTGTGAGAGTCCATGTTTGTTAGTATCATTCGCGACGTCTGTTCTTCAAATGCCGTTTTTCTTTCTTTCAGTAAAGCCATTACTCTATGAAGCTCCGCAAAATCACCAGTCTTCATAAAACTTTGTCGTAGGTCGCTGGACAGATTCCTTGACAAGATGGTCATCACCGCTCGTAGTCGCGCCTTATCTCGCACTTTCTCTGCCTCCGCCTCTAAATTCTCATTGTCATCGATGCCATATGGCACTGATGTCTCATTTATAATCCAATTTTCAATTTTAGAAGGTAGTTTCTTCGTACCTATCTCAGCAAGAGATCGTAAATACGAATATAGCTTGTCCGTGGACAGCTTATAAAAGAACTCGCCGTTAGTGTTTAGCTTCTCACAGACATTGTCTAGACCAGATAATAGTACTGAGGGTGGCACATTCTCAAACTCCGCGTGTAGGGAGATATGGAAATCATACAGGTCATCTGCAAGCAAAAATTTATCTTCATGCTGCAAAAGCGTCGGAAGAATGAAGTAAAAGCTAGGGATTGGCGTCGCTATATGAGTCTTTGCTGTGGAAAGCACATGCTCATCTTTATCAGTGCCTGAATCTGAAACCGAGATGGATATGAAGCATGAGCTTGGTGACGGAGAATCTACCGTGGTGAGATCGTAAATTGCTTTGTGCGTGAGGAAGTATCGTTTCGTTATATCCAAATGTGGAAGACTAACAATTCTGTATTGACTCCCACAAGAGGACGGCTTGGTTTCTGAATGCTCCGGTAAAATAAAGACTCGTATAGCCATCAAAGGTCTTGAACGGTAAACTGTCCTTGTAGTAATTATTCTAACATATAATTGATGATCCTGTGTTGAGTGCTCGCTATAGCAGGAATAGTTGTGGTGCAGAACAGTGCTATATTACATGGATTTACGACGCGTCCTTTCAGTCCCCAATGTAAATTTGTTACGCGTCTTCAGTTAAAATCATCGCTTCGGCTTCGTTACTTTTTACACATATAGGCTACGGACACCATAAGGAAATCTTTCACTAGCACTCATGAGTTTGACAATAAATGGTTTGACAATATCTTTTTTCTTATATCAACCACTTTGCTGATTCTTCTCACTCAGAATCCAGCCACGGGTCTTCTTATTTGTCTAAGAACGACAGGCACATCCAAGCAGCTGAAGATAAGGAAGACAGCGAGTTAGTAGATATAGATTACGCTCCGCTTTCACCATCACCTAATAGAACTCAATTTGAATACCGAACTGAAATCTCTCCAATACGTAATAATGAGCGACTTAAAGTATCTCCCAGGAGATTGCAGGAGAGCTATCTGGAAGAGGAAGAATCCGAGGATGAAGGTATGATCTTAAGTTGTCGGCTAGACACTTTTAATTTCCCGCTGATTGTTTCAGAGATCCTCAGGCTGAAGCTTGTTGAAATTCAAACAAAGCTTGCCCTTAAACAGGCCATACGTCGACGACGAGAATCAGAACAGCGAATCAGCAATGCGCAGTTCCTTTCTGCCAAAGCATGCGCGGATCAGTCATCGTCTTCCTCAGTACCTGCTTCAGACTCGATTGAAGTTGACCTCAAGTCCACGCCACCTTCGTCATCTTCACCTCCACAAATAGCCCAATTTGAGAAGAATTCTATCCTTACCACTCCTACAAAGTTCTTCAGTGGACGATACGATGAAGAGGTGCTTAAACGGCGAAAAATTGGATCTCCTACAGTTACGTACTCGCTATCTCCAAGATCTCACAATATGCGTCCAATTTCACCAGCTAGTACAAATACACCCACAGTCAACACGGCGGCTACGCTAGTAGATCTGTCTAAACGAGTGACAAGAGACACGACATACAAATTATCAGGCTCCAGTAGCATGAGATCTCAATTTGAAATACCTTCTACTCCACCTAAGAAAACTAAAGCTGGGTTGCTGACCATTGAGGTTGCTAAATCGCCATCTCCACGTACGCATGTTAAAATTGTTCTTTTGTCGTCTGCTAACTTTAATCAGTGAAATCATCAAATCTCAACAGAACGTTGGAAGTTCCTAGTAGGAAAAGATTAGGAGTTGACAGGGGACTTACTGGTCGCGACATCTCTTTGAAGCGTTCTCCACTGACTACATCGTCCGAATCACGGCTCGAGACTCAATCCTCCTCCGCGCCCGATAACAGGCCTACACTTTCAAGACGGACGTCATCATCTATTATCACTTTTTCAGCATCTCAATCTTCTGCGAATATCTTTAGTAAAAGCCGGCCGGATCGACCTACCTCGCAAGCGCCAAACTTCTTTGAGAGATTTGTGGCTTCTAGGAAAGTGGACCGGGCTCATAACGAGGAGATCGCGAGGGTTAAGAAGGAAAGAATACGGGGATTTAACATATCACTCACCAAAGATCGAGCAGCCAAGCTTCCTAAACGGAAAGCTGACGACCAGGCAAATTCGGAGAAGAAGCAACCGAAAATTGAAGATGCTCATGAAGTTCCGAAGGAGAATCAGCCGACAAAGGAGTTGACCGTTAACAATGGCCAAGCGGATGGGCCAGATCTAGAAGATGATCTCGAAATTGACAAAACTGGGAAGGAACAGAATAGCACTCCGAAGACGGCTAATCGAGATGGTAGACTTTATGAGCGATATTCTCGCTTAAATCTCGCATCTCGCTATATTTCTGAAGAAGATGTTGACACTCATTTTGAATCCAAAAAGATATTTACAGTCACATCAATATTTGCGGAAGTGCAACCTCCTGAGTTCAATCCTCCTGTATATCCTAACTGGGTGGTGGCTGGTATCATATCGTCAAAGTCGCCCATCAAAGAGACTAAGGGACGCGTCGGTAAATATTTCATTATTACACTGACCGATCTGAAACAGGAGATAGACGTGTTCATCCTGGGTAAGGCATTTGATAAATTATGGAAAATGAGAATAGGTGATGTTGTTGCGGTACTCAATCCTGGAATTTACACAGGCAAGCCCAGCGACTCGAAGATAACAACTGGTTTTTCTTTAAATTTAACTGAGTCAGATGACGTCGTGCTAGAGCTAGGAAGATCTCAAGACCTAGCAATGTGTGCTGCCTTGACCAAGAAAGATCGAGCATGTACCAACTGGGTTGACAAAAGAATAACGAAGTATTGCGAATATCATATCGAACAAGTAATCAAAAAGGGAATGAGAGGTAGAGCAGAAGTTAATAAGGGTACCGGTATGCATTCACCGAAGCGCAAAGATGGCCGGAAGCTTCACTTTGTTAAGGGGCCAAACGGGCTGAAAGCTGACCCGAGAGCTCCAAAGTTAGACGGCTGGGGAGGCGGTGGTGGCAATGTATATGTCGTTCCAACATTCATGGATGCCTAAACCTTTTGATTGTATATAGACTAGCACATAGGCGGCGACTAGGACATTTTCGATTTCAAAAAAAAACTGTTCATCATTTTCTCCGACTATGTCATTTTGTGTATTTGGCCTCTATGACTCGCTCATTCTGCCTTGTTAAAATAGTCAACACCACATTTGCCTCGTCAATAGGCGCTATGGCTTCTTGCCACAATATATGCAACCCATATGCACGCAATTTGTCAAAGACAACCCTTTCACTTCCATGTCGTTCTTTGTGCACCAAGAGAATCCGAGTGGATTCATTAAAGCTTGTTACTTTCGCCAAAACCTCACCTAGGCTATCATAGCTATCTGGGTTGTATGTGCAGTCGCACACAACCACTAGGTTCCAAATTGTATTGAAAATTATATCGTTGGCCTGTTCTTCAGGGTCTGATGGATCTCTAAATTCCCAGTCAAAAACATTGAAACTTACAGTACTTTTGCTTTCTGACTTGTTCAAAAATATGTTTCGAGTACATATCTCTCGCGCAGATAGAAAATCGGTCAGGACGACGTTGGCCTTGGGAAATAATTTGGCCAATGTCAGGCCAACCGTCCCACAGCCAGCACCCAATTCTAGAATTTGTTGACTTGGAGAACTAATTGGAAGAAACTTTCGAAGGCTGTGGCTTCTATCCAAGAGAACAGTTTTCAGGTAGATGCTCAGATATATCCCGGAATCCCTTATGAGTGTTAACAATCACAGCTTTGTTCTGCGACAGGGTTTCAATACTACCATATGTGCCGTGCAATGCTTTCTGCGGTGTCTTCTAACACGACTATGTCATCGATCACGCGAATTACTCGACCTTCGTCGTTGTTATGATATATGAGGCCGTCCGAAAGGTAAAATGGAGCACTCCATATCGAAATAAAGCGCCTATCGCCGACAGCTTCAACAGCCAAAGAAAACGAAATGTCTTTCTTTCCAGAACATAGCTTGATCAATTTTGACGGAAATTCAAGGTCGATTTTTAGCACCCTCGATGTAGAAGTCCAAAATAGTTCTTTTTCAGCGATCACCTTCCCGGATGGCCTAGGTTTTAGAAATGAGCTTGGTGACGCAGCCACAAGAAGTTTGGCGTTCAATTGCTGATCATAAGCGTAGAATGATTCTCCAAGGTCCGTGCATATAGTCAGTACAGCATTTAATGTTACAGGTTCACCCTGGCATTTTGAGGATTTGGAAATGCTAGGAATCCTGAGAAAACGAATATGGTTCATGTGGCTTCTGACGTGAAATTACTTTCTTGCCAACGTCTTCGAAAGCTTATAAATTCAGGGGCTAAGGTCGTTCATTATTTTGCGAATTCCGCCACCATCAACAACTAAAAAGGATCTGATAGCTTGAAGATAGTTCAACGATTTCACTTGCATTTTACTATCGAGTCCATTGTTAGTTCATAGCAAGAGATATGTCATCAGTTCGAGCCGAACGTGCCTGTCTGGTCTGCGGAATTGTCCGCACTTTTACTGTAATATTACCATCTTACACCATGTTACATTATGACAGCCTAGGCTGACTAATATTCCAGGCGTTTACTGAGCAAGGATGTCCGAACTGTGAATCATTACTGAGTCTACGGAATTCAGAAGAGAACGTACATGCGAGTACTAGCCCTTGTAAGATTTTTATTCTTCAAAATTCTAGTTCTGGAAATGATAATAGCTAATAATAATTGTACAGCTTTCGAAGGAATAGTCGCGGTGTCTGATCCAGAAAATTCTTGGGTAAGAATCACCATTGGCTGATTTTACAGCTACGTCCAAATCATGCTTTTAATTTTTGATTTGAGTTCGATTTTGTATTTACAGATACAGGTTGCCCGATGGCTCCGTGTAGATGGCTTCCAACCTGGAACGTAAGTTGATGGAGATCAGATTTTTAATGTAATTGAACATAGAAATAACAGCGATCCATAGATACGCGGTCAAGGTTAACGGAAAGTTGCCAGAAGATATTATTCAATCTCTTGATGGACAAGGAGTGAGATATAGACCACGAGATGGGAGTGCGCAGGATTAAAGTATAGTCACGAATATGTGTTTACAGCTAAGTTACATTTTCTTGCTCTATTGTATTATAGTTATATTATGTATCCTATTATTTGTGACCACATAACCTTAAAAGATATTCTCATGGTTAAATTTTGCGTTGAGGATAAAAGATTGTCCAAAGTATTTTGAAGGCGGGACAGTAACTAGAGTTGAACTTTGTAAATAACACTACCTGTATGCATGTTTGTCGATTCGTTCAATATTGATCTATGCTGTTGGCACGCATAGCAAACAGAATATGTCCGCCATCTCTGAACTTCGTTAAAGGCATTAAAACAGCAAGCAGGCCTTCGACAATGTATAATTTTACTATAGCCTGTATTCAGTTTTCACCGAAAATTGGCAGAGTTGACGAGAACATTTCACGTTGCGACCGGTTATTGCAGCCCATCATCGACGAATGCGCCGCAAGAGGGCGGAAGATAGACGTCATACTTCTCCCAGAACTCGCATTTACAGGCAAGTAATATTGACTTCTCCAAAATATGGTTTGGATATACTTCTGCGATTTTTTGGCATTGAACCGGACGTTGCTCACTAATGCTGGAACAGGATATTTATTCAAATCAGCCTCTGCTATCGAAGAATATCTAGAACCGGTTCATTCAGGCCGTACAGGTCAGTGGGCACATAAGCTATCAGCACAGTTGGGCGGTTGCTACGTCATAGTCGGATATCCAGAGGTGGATTTGGAGACGGGACGTAAATACAACTCGGCAGTAGTGGTTCAAAACGACACGGTTATACACAATTACCGTAAGCATTTCCTATATCATGTGGACGAACGATGGGCAGAAGAAGGCCCGGATTTCACGCATTTTCCATTGATCTTAGGTAGACAGAGCAGAAAAGTATCGATAGGTATCTGTATGGATCTAAATCCACGGAGATTCGAAGCGCCATTTCACAAGTTTGAATATGGAAATTTCTTGGAAAGAGAAAAAGTCGAGATTGTTTTGAGTCCGATGGCATGGCAATCGTCGACTTCGCCGTCATCCACAACAACTGCATTATCTACTGACGTCAAGTCAGAGGCGGATATGCGTACAGTAAACTATTGGGTAACCAGACTGTCACCACTGATGGAACCTTCAAATAAATCGATTCCTCCTATAGATGTTCTGTTCGTTGTATCCAACAGATCTGGTCTGGAGATTGACGAAGTTGAAGGCGATAAGAAGGGCAATATTGTGAAGTATGCGGGATCATCGGCTGTTTTTCAGTTTGTCAAGGATAATGAGAACGTTAGGAATATAACTTTACATGGCATATTAGGTGAGGATGAGGAAAATGTGCTGGTGGTTAACGTGTAATAACAAGGCTATTTACAGAATCTTTCGTGTATTTATTAATATCATAAATTATAGATTATATCTGCAGAACAGCAGACAGACAAGCGAGCGTAGATTCAACTGTGCAATCACAATCACAAGGGGGAACTAGTGACAGTTATGTTACTTAGATAAATTCTACGTTTCATCATTTCAGTAATCAAATAATACAATCCTACCCAATACCTACAGTTACAGTAATATCGCTAGTTTACTCAGCGAGCTAATAACGAGACAAAACAACCATCAAGATCGTTAGAAATTAAAAAAAGAAATTATCTGGAACCGAAAAAAAGAAAATAAGTAACAAGTAGTGTGCAGTCACTGTGTGCCTATTCCCCTTGCTTCTTCTTGATGCCGGCACTGGCACAAGTCTTTTTCCAGGCATCTGCCTCTCTCCAAGCTCTTTCCACCTCAGTTTTCAGCTTCTCGTTACTTGAGCTAAGTTCTGCAATGGCTTGCTCGGTCAGGAGCTTATCCAAAGTCCATTTTTCAATATTGTTAGCTTCTTTTTCTTTCAGCTGTTGTATATATTGCACTGCTCTCTGAAGGATGGATCCTTTGTTCTTTTCACAGCCGGGTACAATCTTCGCAAGCTCTGTGATACCTTCGTTGATCGTCTCTCGCCGCCGTCGTTCAACCTCTTTATGATTATCGCGACGCATACGATGCCACTCATCACTGCCGACCTGTGGCTTTGAGGCAGACGAAGCATTCTGAGCTTGCTGCTGTAGCAAAAAGTTATCTGTGACCGACCCACTGGAACGGTTATTGGAAGCCATAACAGATTGCTGGAAATGGCTTTGGACCGGGGTCGCATCAGCCTGATGACTCATGTGAGAACCAACTGAATGCTGAGATGGAGATGGAGACCGCGAAACCGGACCTTGAGAAGCATTCGCCAGAGAGGCGATACCATGATCGTCGCCCAATGATCCACCGTGTGTATTTACCAAAGGGAGCTCCTTGCTTGAGCTCGCGGATAAGGACTTATCAATTAAAGCGCTGTCAATAGCAACAGCATCTTTGTCTCTAGCTAGATCATAGTCAGTAGCTTCCAATATGCGGGCATCCATCATCTGCGTAAACATGCATACTATCGCCAGATTGGAACTTGGTGTTACGCTGTTCGGCCATCGTAGGCTCTCGCTTACGCTTATTCAACGCTTGCTGCTGCTGTTGGTGCGAGAAAGTTGGTAGAGTTGCTGACGACATTGATCTATCCCGAAATGTCCCTGTTCAAGACAAAAAGTGAGCGCTAGACAAACCAAAACAGCACCAAAACAATCATAAACAGGAATATGCTCTTCCGAGATCTCTAGAGAGCACACAGAGAGCTGGCATTATTCAATAGCACTTAACCAGGCGAATGAGCTATCTCACCACAAGGGTCATGTGATTAGGTCGTGATGAACGACTAGAGTCGACTGTCATCAGGAATATTACACGATACCATGTGACAATCATAGAATAAATTGAATCCTAGTTGACCGACCGACAAGCTAACTCAGAGGTGTACAGACGCGATAACCGAGAAGTAGCGGTCGCAGTGCGGCAAGGTTGGTGTTTAGGAGGATCCCGGAAAGTCTCGTGAGAAGATCCCGTGAGAGCTAGCTGGGACAAACCAAACATCGCGTACTGTGGCTCACCGACCATAACAACACGAAAAGCAGTCAGAAAATGAGAAGATTGCCAACTTACGGTTTGAATGATACAATAGAGCGATGTATACGTCCGCTGATGTAATTCTGAATGTAAATCAAGAGGAAATCAACCTAATTTGACTAGTAAGTAAGCAAGCCAGTACGTGTAAGAGCAAATAGGAAGGAAGGGCGAGAGACGATATCACGGGAAATGTTGGCGGAGGCAACGACTGAATGAGAGGTCAGGTGAACGTAGAGAGATTTGCAACTGCATGCGCAAAATATATGCTTTAAAGGCGCATATAAACCTCATCAAATATTTGTGACATAAATGATCAAAGCAAATACGCTTGTGCTATGGGGTTGTCCTGGTTGGCTCGCCAGCACGTGCCAGGGTTGCGGTATTTTATAACCTTACCCTGAAATGTCGAAACAGGAGTAGTTTTGTTTATTGCGAGCCACACGGGATCAATCGAGAGGAAAGCTTTTAGATCGGTTGTATGAAGCAATAGTGATTTCGCGAAGTCAAGCTTGCATTTATTTCTTCCGTTATTGGGGCGCCTGGTCTGAGAAATTGCGTAGAAGTTGTTTTCAGAGAGGTACGGCTTGCTGCAATGATAATTGAGCCATCGATCCGGCCGCCCGCAGCTCCTTCAGTATCGTATATTGGGAGTTTCAATCGGATATGTAGCTAGCTGCTGCCTTCCGAGAGATCTTTCTTTCCAGATGGGTAAGACGACGACTGACGCAATGTGACTACAAATATCTCAACGTATAGAAGCTGTTCAAGCATTCAGATGCACTTCACAAAGCAGTTGTTATGCGGGTAAGTCAAGAGCCTAGATGTTTCATAGGTGCCGGCGTTATCTCCTGCTGTAGAGCCATACATTGGGCCATTGACCTGGACGATCGGCTATCATGTTCTGGCGTTTACTGCTTCAGTTAATTCGTACACTACATATATTATGGGAATCCATGCATAGTCCCTGAGTCACTAATGCTACGACACACACTCGCTGTAGATAGACAGGCCATTGCCAGGACTACATATATACCGCGAAGGCCAGGCTAGATCCCGGGGAGTATTGTGGCAAGTATTGCTGGCAGTAATTGCTGGCAATAGTAGAATATCATTGAGTAACGTGTTGTATAGCGTTGCCGTTCTTCGACTCTCAAACAATAGTTTCGAGCCTCTTAAACCCCGAGATAAGCAAAAGAGATCAGCCAAAGGTAAAGCAAAACAAGCTATGGAACCCAGATTTGTATATTTGCATAATACCGCTATGATACATTCTGAAACGATTCCTGACAGTTTGTACAACCTGTTGAACAATGGTTCTAGCAAAAGTTCATTATTATCCAAAGAAGCACTGCCCTAACATGGGCGCGGGTACAAGACCAGAAACTTTGGCTCGGCCTTCATATCCAAACAAATTGCAAAAGATTTGGCGTTTTAAAACTAAGATCTAAAGATGGAAGGAGTTATGGAAAATAAAAACTAGAGTTGAGGAGACGGCATGCGGCCTCCCCCTTACTGTTTCTGGCCGTGCCCTGACTTATGTGGTGTTTGCATTTTATGATACTCGTAAAGAGCCCAAGCAGCGACCTTTTTTGAGTGTTTATTTTTGATCGGCGAAGTAGCAGCCGCCTGTCCTTTCAGTCTCTTTGGTCTGTATTGAGCTGACTACCAGCTTTGCCATCAAAACAAGCCGGAAACATGGTCCAGCACAGCTAGGCGAAACTGATAACATAGCTTTTTCGTCCGAGATCTATTAGCTATAATCTATTTCAGAGCAAGTGATCTAAATGGGTACCAAATGCTGCAATGGGCAGGATATTGGAAATGGAAACTAATCTGTTATAAGGAAAGAGTTTGTGGCTTTCAAGAGGAAGATTGCGGCGAAGTGTGGCTAGTTAAAGCCTCCAAAAGAGTGGTAAATGTGTCTTAGCCACTTACTAGCCATCTTAACCGTTGTGGTGCGTATCCGCGCCACGAATATTCCAGGCACATTAGTCCTTTCGCGTTAGTCTAGTTTAGCGCGATGTCAGAGTTCAAGTTTCTCGAGAATAATCGCACCTACCTTGTTTCTTCTATCCCTCGTTTGAACATCGATATAGCCTTCTTTCCTTGCTCGCATGTAGGACTTTTCTTTAGTCTGTTGACTGGAAGTAAATTTTTCAGCTCGTCTGGAATATCTTCCGACTCGGGACATGACAATCTCTGGGACCGAAGGCTGGCGCGATATCGAAATAGTACGCTTAACTCTTCGGAAGAACTCGAGCAACCAGGACCGGACGGAACCCACGGATTTAGAGTTTAATGCTAAACGTCAGTCGCCTCGGCGTGCTTACAATCTGCCGCTGCAAAGGTAAGGCACGATGTGAACTCTCACGTTCAGGATCACAGCTGAGTGATCGGATTATGCAAGCGATCTCCTGCCGCCAGCTCTACTGCAGTCCTAGTTAGATGATGGACACATTTGAGCAGCAAGTCTTGCAGGTTTGAATCCTTAGAGAGTGCTATCTGATGTGGCTTGGTCGCACGTTGGTTCGTTACACCCCTGTTGCGCTTCTGATGAACTAATGCTACCTCAGATATCAGGCCAACCTCATCTGAACTTTTCACCTATTGGAATCGCGGGAAGGTAACGTTCAGCCATCCTCCCCTATTAGCAAAGATCTATCGGTATACTCCTGCCCTGTTTAGCGTTTCGTCTAGTCTTTCGTTCCATCTTGCTTAGTACCCGTGAATACCGTTACCGATGCTACTTTCTGTTCTGTCTCGGATGGAAGGCTAACTTATTAATACCCTGTGTTCCCCCGTCCGACATTCTTTTTCGACTTGCTGTTGCTTCTTGTTCCTTAGCAAGCTGTTTATAATACTAAGTATTTGCAATTGTCTACCATTTGCACTTGTTCTGCCTCGATCAACGACATATCAGATATTGAAATTAAGTGACCATGTGGATTCTAAACATTCTTCTTTCCTGCACTCTTTTCATTATTCTGGCTTCGGCTACTGATAAAATCCAAGGAATAAATGTCGGTGGTTGGCTAGTCATGGAAAAATGTATTTTGTTTTGCATATGCTTTGCTTTTCTTGCTATCATAGCTTCTTGCGACTAATCTTCTACTTGCTTAGGGCTCGGTGGTGATATTTGGAATAACGCTCCCAATGCTGTTGACGAATACACGTTTTGCGAGGATGCGGGATCTGGTGCCGCGTCGCTGATGCAACAGCATTGGAGTACATGGTTCACCCAGGCTATTGCTTCTCAGTTGGCTTCTTACGGTATCAACACGTTGAGAATTCCTATCGGCTACTGGGCAGTTGAAAGTGACCCTTCTACTTCTTACGTTACCGGTGCCATGGACTATTTAGACCAGGCAATTGGATGGGCTAGATATGCAAACATGAAGATCTGGGTTGACTTGCATGGTGCACCTGGCTCTCAGAATGGTTATGAAAACTCCGGTGAAAGCGGCGCAGTCGAGTGGCAGACTGTATCTGGTAATATCAATAAAACTATCTCAGTCTTGACGACAATGGCCGCAAAGTACTCTGGTTCAGAATACTCAGACGTCGTTATTGCTCTTGAACTGGTTAACGAGCCCATCTCTTGGAGTCCTAATGATCTGGCCATCACTCGCCAGTTTTACATTGATGCCTACAATGCTGTCCAGGCCGCGCTGACCGACAACAAGGATTTGCAGATTATCATGCATGATTCGTTTGTTCCTCTTTCTGAATGGTCTGATCTGCCTACCACGTTGTCTGCATCTTACGGACAAATCGGCCTGGATACCCATCTTTACCAGGTCTATTCTGATTCGGATCTCGCTTTGGATGGTCCTGGGCATGTCCAAGAAGCTTGCTCATATGCCTCCAGTCTTCAGGCTTCCAATGACATTTTAAGTACTTATGTCGGCGAATGGTCAGCTGCTGAGAACATTTGTTCCTACACCAACGGATCGGTACTTGCAGGTTCGTCTTGCTCCGAGAGTGGTTGTTCCTGCACGACTGATTCGTCCGAGAATTGGTCAACAGATCTCGTTGCCTATGTTCGCAGATTTGTTGAGGCTCAACTTGACGTGTTTGAGGGAAATTCGTCGGGATACTTCTTCTGGTCTCAAACTGGATATGGAGGATGGAATTTTATAACTGGTGTTCAAGGCGGCTGGATTCCGCAGCCTCTGGATGCGCGTCAGTACCCTGGTCAGTGTGGTTTTGATCTCGGCAACGACTATAGCACTTCGTCGGCCGCTCCTGAAGCCACGTTCACTCCCTCCACTTCCACATCTGTTGCTCCTCAGGCAACCACAACCACGAATTCCACTACTTTCAATGTGGCAACAACTACGGCAGCTCCAGTTACAACGGCAGCTCCAACTTTCACAACCGCAGCAAATGTAGTATACACTACGGTATACCAGGTCGAATATGTTACTGTATTTAACAAACGACGGGTCAGACACGGACATTTAGGTGTCCTGTAGTCGAACCCTGCTTTTCTTCGTAGTACTCCTAAAAATTACTTACTTCTGGACATTATGGTATTCTTTCTATTTTTTTTTATAGTTTCCTCCTTTTTTAGATCGTTTATATATATTGGGAAGTATGGTTTCATTTATTGTTCCAACTGGGTGTTTGATTTTCGTGGTTATAGACAATATTACATTCTATTTTTGACGACATATTTACATTTCATTCTTTCGGGAATACTATTCAAAAATATCTAAATTTACGTGGAACAGGCTCTATTTGTTGACGTTAAGCCAATTGTCATGATACCATTGTAACTCTGCGATGCTCTCGATTATATCACTCTTAGCTGTGTGTGCGTATTGTTTAGCAGGCCTTTTAGCCCATAGATCTGGAATCCATCGCTTGCCTAGTTCGCTGAGGGTAGACACATCTATAAGTCGGTAATGCAGATACTCTATCACCGATGGCATATCTTTTCGCATAAACTCCTTGTCCATATGCACAGAGTTTCCAGCAAGGATGCCAGATCTCGGTTCCGGAACATATCTTTTTATGTACTCCAGTAGCTGCTGCTCAACCTCCTGCCTAGTCTTGCTAGATGCTAGCGCCTTTGCGGTCAGGCCAGACTATAAGAATATTAATACAACGGTCTCATTATCAGCTATAGAATGCGAATATACCTGTCCATGGTGTTCAATACACCAGTCATTCATTTTGTCCAACCTCTCTTTGGGACAATGAACAACGCTTTCAAAGCATTCTTCCGTCAGCAGCTTTAGATTGCCATCCGTGATCATGCAGCATATTTCAATAATTTCATCATTGTACACATCAAGTCCAGTTGACTACTAACCGTAAACAATTAGGCTCTTCAATGGATTCATAAACTACCATACCTCCATATCGACCCACACAAGTGGACCTAGTTTTGATAGCCCCGTGCCATTTCTGGCACCAACAGTAACGTCTGTTACCGATTGTCTCTGAGCATTTAGCGACGTATGCACTGCTCTAACTGGTAGAAATCTTGCAACAGGACGGAATAGCGACAAAATGCCTTTAAGATTAGGCATTTAGAACGACTACTATGATATTTTTTAATACTCGAGCAATTCACCACCAAAAAAGGCTCAGCCTACCTCTGGAATCATAAACCAACAGTGGACGCGATGAATAGCCACAGTAAACGGATTTATTATTGATTAGAACGTATGCTAAACGAGTAAGATTGTGTCATTCCTTGTTGAAATTAGAATTGCGAACTTAACCTTTTTTGACATCTGCCAACTCAGTTTAACGTGTCCTTGTCCCCGGTGTCATCGCGGAAATCTGCACCGCCACATGGAGCACAAGTAGGTGGCTTTTCCATCTCTTTGTGCGATCTGAGTGACGCGTCAAATTGCCGATTTAGCTCGGTCACAGGTAACAAGGAAAATAGCATAAGTATTACACGACTACGCATATATGCTTTGAGGCTATGTTTCCATGCCTATCTGTTAAATTTGATCAATGGAAAACGTCCACACACAACAGAGCGAGTTTTTTTTTCTTTTCGATCGTCATAGTTGCTAGCTCGCTCTATATTTTCCCTCCGCCTACATTTCTGAGGTATTTACGAGTCTCTTGACCTTTTTCCCTCAATATCCTCTTGACCTTTTTCCCTCAATATCCACTCTATGCTTACTTAGTGACATTCTACTAGCTAAGCTGTGTTTGTGTTGAATTTGATTCAACATACTTCTCTTCTTTATATCAGTTTAAAGAATCTTCTCGACCCATCTCCGCTCCGTTTTAGGGCCTTCCCGTATAAAGGTGCCTTAGTTGCCCATCATTTCGTCCTTTTCTTTTTTCGTGTTCTCTCCGTTCGAAGACGTGGCCCCTGACCTTCCATTGCAGCTCCAGAAATCTCGCAGTGTCCTAAACGACATTCCTCCGCCTGTGTTGGTGTTCTGAATTTCGATTGGTTTTAGTCAAGTCTAGAAATCTCGAAAATCTCTTCGGTTTCTTTATCTTCTTTACTGCTCTCTCTCCAATTGATATAGAAGAAAAAGGAGTCGTTTATCATAACTAATCGTCTGATACTTGCGTGTATGACATCCTCACAAGTCACAGTCTTTTCCGTTCCTCATATAGCCGAATCGCATTCTTCTCGGGCCGAATCGTGTACATCTTTTCACCAAGAAGAACAAGGTCTTACCAACGTTTTTGCAGCCCAGGGGGCTATGTCACCCTCTGCGATTGTTCCGCTGCCACAGCATATAGCTTCTAGTGACACTCAACCAGACGTTAATGCGTCGAGGACTTTGATTTCGCGGGCTCTGCGAACCAGAATTGGTCAAGTGAACTTAGAGAACTGTGGTGCAGGTGGTGAGGATCCTTTCTTTGTTGCTGATATTGGCGAAGTCTATCGACAACATAGACGGTGGAAATTGAATATTCCACGCGTCGAGGCGTTTTATGGTATAGTTATTTTGTCGTTGATGAGTTGCTCTATTGTACAAACGACTAACATCTGGCTAGCTGTTAAATGTAACTCAGACCCAATGGTCTTGAAACTGCTAGCACAGTTGGGAACAGGCTTTGACTGTGCGTCTAAGAAAGAAATCGATCTCATTCTCAATTTGGGCGTCCCGCCTTCCAGAATTATTTATGCCAATCCTTGTAAGGCCGCATCTTTCATTCGATATGCTGCTTTACGTGGCGTGCAGAAGATGACATTCGACAATGCTGAGGAACTTCATAAAGTCAAACGTTACTTTCCTAGTGCAGAACTCTTCCTACGAGTCATCACTGACGACTCTGGAAGTTTATGCCAGCTTAGTAACAAATTTGGTGCTCCTATGAACACTGTACCAGAGCTTTTGCGCGTTGCCCGAGAACTTGAACTTAACGTTGTTGGTGTGAGTTTCCATGTTGGCTCTGGCGCTGCGACAGTTGAGCCTTTCATCGATGCGATTGAGAGTGCCAGAAAGATCTTCGATATAGCTCTCGAGTATGGTTATGATTTGAAGAACCTGGATATAGGAGGAGGGTTTGGCGTCCGTAACTTCGACGAGATCGCACGAGTTATTGGCCCAGTCATTGACAAGCACTTTCCCTCAACAGTCCGTGTCATCGCTGAGCCTGGTAGATACTATGTTGCATCTGCATTCACTCTTGCTTGTCATGTTATCGCGCGTCGAGCTATCAAGCAGCCCGAAGAGGCTTACATGATTTATATCAACGATGGAGTGTATGGTAACATGAACTGTATCTTGTATGATCATCAGCATCCTATTCCTCGTGTTTTGATGCACAAGAATAGGTATATGTATTCAATTCCCGAGAATAGTAACGGCTCCGTTCTTTCATCTGTATGGGGTCCTACTTGTGACGGACTTGATTGCATTTCCGACCGTTGCCGATTGCCCTACGCCTTGGACATCGGCGACTGGATGTACTTTGATGATATGGGAGCGTACACTCTCAGTGCCGCCACTGGTTTCAACGGCTTTAACGAGAACTGCGAAGTCATCTATGTTTGTTCAGAGAAGGGTGCCAAGAGCTTGCTTTGGGAGTAGTGCATGCAATATAAGACGGCAATAGTTTAATGAAATATCTTATGATTGGAGCATGCCATAGATACAAAGAAAAGAAGGAATGTGATCAATCAACTGAAAAAGCTATGTTTCTTATTGCACGTTGCGAAAGTTGATTTTGAGGATTGATTTCTTTCTTTTTCTAGTTTATCTCAATTTTTTTAATCTTGAGCAACTGTTTGGTTAATATATGTATTTCTTTTATATATTAAGACTTCATGATGTATTCTGAGGTAATATAAAAATATCCAATATTCGACTAATAAAATAATATATCCGATTGAAGGATCGGAAAGACGCAATTTGTTGGCGGAGTTTGTAATGATCACTTTTAAAGGCACTACTAAAGGTAGTTCTTGCCGTAGTCCTGATTAATATCTTGAACATGGTTTTTAATGTAAAATAATAGGCGATATTTTGGTTTATTTCGCTTTTCTCAATTGCAATCTGCTCGTTACGCATTTCACATTACTTTATTTCAATACCAATCCTTTTGTCTCTAAATACATTACATGTGTATATACAATGCATCAACTGTACAAGTACGTTATCTCCTTGCATTGCTCCATTATAGTTATTCAAAGGATGATCATGCAAAACAAATAATGCAAAACATGAAGCACTAGTTTATTTCTTCTTGGAGACCTCAGTAACAGTGAGTCCTGTAAAATCTCAACGTTAGAACATCCAATAAAACTTATATAGAGCAATTAGGAAAATAATCGAATGTATGAACGTACCAGGAGGAAGAGACTGAGTAAGCTTCTGTGCCTTCTCGGGATCGCTCAGAACAAGGGTGTAAAGGTATCGAGAACTGCGGAGCTTGAACTTAATGAGCTTGCTGCCATTTTTTTTAATACGGGCAGTCTTGGCATCTTTTCTTCTACAAAAGTAATGTTAGAATGCCAGATTCAATTCTGATCTATTCGTCTGAGAGCAGAGGAATAAACAGGCGAAAATTGATAAATAAAATACCTTGCCAGCTCCAAAAACAGCTTGATATCCTTAACTTCTTTCTATGATTATAGTCAGCAACTCATTCTTTCAAATCAATACCAAAATACTCCAATCAAGAGAAGCAATGCAAAATAGTTATTTTCTTCTCCTCTATCTGTCCTTCTGAATATCTCTAAACATTCAAATTCTAGATCGACTGGGCTTCTCAACCATATATATAATAACTTACTGGCATTGTGGATTATGTTGCTGTACTATATGACAAGATGTATATAATCTGACACCAATAATTAGAACCTCGAAGGAAAAAAAATGATGTTTGAGGCTATTCAACGAAAGTTTTAATTTTCGTGAGGGTAACTTGTTGGCCATTATACTTTAATACTGCGTCTTGAAAACAGTCACAGGATTTAGGGTACTTTAAAACATGCCCTGTTGGGAGGAATCGAAGTTTCACTCGCTTCAGGTTTCTTGAAACTTCAGTAGTAAAAAATATATATTTTAGTCGACTGTCCTGGGATATTGTTGAAAAAGAGTTTAGTTCTATAGAAATGTTGTCCTTTACTATAGATCTTCAATGATCTTTTGTTCATTCAGTTAATTAAATGAAATTTTTCTTGGAAATTTAATTTATGGAAGTTTATGGTGCAACAATGAGAGATATTGTGGCAGAGACGCTGTGGGCTCAGCTTATGAGCTTGAAAACATTATAGGAGATCATGAACAACATTTTTAAAAGTACACACAAGGACAGACCAAAGAAAGCAAGATACAAAGAACAAAAGCCAAGAATCCTCAATCAAAGACAATGACTATCTATGGAAAAATGCAATCAACAAATCGCTGGAGCATTTTATTTGCCTGCTGAAAAAACTTGAGCAGCGGCGGCGAGATCATCGTAGGTGGTTGAAGCACCGTAGAGCTGATGTAGAAGAAACTTGACTGCTTCAATAACGAAATCAGGTGAAGATGTCGCGCAAGCATCAGTAACCATCATACAATCGTACCCCATAAAGCTGGCATCTTGAAGTGTTGAAAAAACGCAACGATCAATATTTACACCAGCAAAAAGTAAAGTGGTAATATCTCTAGCACGAAGTATAGAATCGAGTTCGTTGTCCCAAAATCCACTGAGGCGGTGCTTATAGACTGTAAGGTCGGTTTCAGTGACGGTAAGCTCATCTATAATTTTGGAACCCCAATCATCGCGCACAAGAATACGGCCATGACCGGTAGGAGATAGATCCGCATATCCTGGAGGTTTCGTGCCATAAGAAGTTCCTCGAGCAACTATTCCGGAAGGAATATTAGCACGATCAGCACGGATACCCCAATTAAGCCAAATCACCGGGACATTCAATTTCCTTAGGAGAGCTGTTAGATTCTCGATCGTAGGTACAACAGAAATAAGGGGAGCTGGGTCAATTCCCTTAGCTGGAAACCAGCCTTGTGGATGAAGGAAATCATTTTGCATGTCAACAACGATAAGCGCAGATCGCGCGAGGTCAAACTGCACAGGCCGAGGGATACAGTTGACTTGCAGTAGTCGTGGGACGGGCATTGGCCGGACAAAGCTAATGAGTTCTTCATTAGTATGAGTTTTATTCAAGCTTGGTGTAACTTTATCATTAATTGTGGAAGCCATCTTTTGGTAGTTGTCCAATTGGAGAATGAAGGCAATGTAAATTTTGGAGAGCCGCTAAACAGGAAATCAAAATAACGAGATAATGAATGTCTGTGTAGTTCCGAGGACTCTCCCCGTACACCCTGGAAATTGTAGTATCGTGAAATCGTCTCCAGCCAGATAACACACCCGGTCATTGAGTACAGTCTCATACTGCCACCAAGTACTAAGATCTCTCCTTCCTTTCTGCACACGCGCGATCGTTCTCCATTATCACTTGCTGGACTTTCGTGAATGAAGCAGACTCTCAAAGGCCACTTTGAGCCACACAATATGATCCTGCTCTCGGTTTGCGGCTTCACTTATTGGGCTAGGGTTGTAAATGATAATGCTGGGAGCGTATCGAATGAGTCAGCAGCGAGCTTGAAACTTGGCCTTCGGGGATAGCGAACATGCTTAACATACATACAATTTGCAGTCAACACTAGATATAAGAGCCATCTGATTTATTTGTATTTAGGCACTGAAAGACCTTTAATTAATTACTTTTACATAATTATAAACAAGGGATCTGCTCTAGGTCCAATATCGGATAAGGAGGATCTTCAGACGTCAGATGGAAATATCTTAGAAATATGTCGCCTACCCCAATCGATCGAGTGATAAGCTCACACTCTAAGACCATGATTCTTGGTTTCGCTGGTCTAGTTGTAGCGGCAATACTGCATGCGGCATTCAGCTCGGCGGTAACATATCCGCCTGTGGAACTCGATCAACAGCCAGAGCACACCTCGAGCAGCAAGGAAGCCAGCAGATCAAGCCGGCATGATCCTCAATCTGCAGAAAGTACGGAAGCGGCAAGCGAAACGGAAGAAAAAGAGAAAGGGAACTACGATGAAGACGAGAACAAACGTTAATGAGACATTTTGCAGCAATTTTACAATGACCAAGAAACAGGAGACTGAACATCGCGTTAATGTGAGAACGTGAATGGAGAACTTTACCATCACTGTCGATGGCACAAGCTGCTGCTAGCCTAGAAAACAGATAATCTGCCTTTGCAACGGTCGCAATCTGCCATGTTGACTTCATGAGTGGATTACACGGGCACTCTTCACTTGTGGAAGCAGTATTTTACTTAGCTGACCAATAAGTACATAGAACAAAAGAGTAGAGCCACTCCTTCAAATTTTATGCAAGAATATTATTAAACGCCGATATTAGGGATGCGTCAACGATCTATAATGTAGCGAAAACGCCGAAAATAAACAAATCATTATGAAAAGGTACTCAAAAGAAGACGGTAGTGAAAGCGAAACCAAAATTGCGTGAAGCACTCCTTACAGTAAAAGCTGACTTAACAAGGGATGCTTACAGAAACGAAATCCTCTCTAATCTCATAGAACGAGAAATTGTAAAAACACAACCACGAATAGCATTACTGCGGAATAATTTCAAAATCTTTTAACCACTCAGGCAACCAAACTCCCGGGCGTTTTGCAAGAGCTCATGTGTAGCAATATAATGATAGTATATACCACCTAGAACAGCCAAATGCCATAAATTGTGAGACATGCCAATCCAATCGAAAATTGTTCCGGGGAAGAACCTCTCTGGGAAGAGAAGGCCGTAACAGATGACTCCGGCACCGTAACATATCAATGATTTAGCTATTGGCAGGAAAAATAGTAGAGTTTCCATGAGACCTCTTGCAAAGCTCAAATGAACGAGTGATAACGCTCCCGAAAGAGCAAGACTGACGAAGAAAGCTATGCGAAGTGGCCTATTTTGAGGTTTGTCAAATTCAGGATTCCATGACATAATGACACCCCCCAAACCAAAGATGGAGGTTACAGTCATATACGCAATTTGGAAAACTGGCTGACAGTAGAAAGAGGCATATTCTGTCGTCAAGATAGAACAAGCAATCAACACAGATATTCCTGTATAATCGACACAGGCAAACCGCTGCTTAGTCGCAAGATTGCCAATTGAGCAGAAGGTATGCCAAATAGTAGACGATAATAAACACTTTAAGGCGGCAGTCAAGAAAACACTGACAATAACCTTGTCCCGAGTGGTGAACTGAGCAAATTCCTCGACAGAGGGTTTATAATACATCGCCACAGCTACCATCACAAAAAAGCCAAGGAAATGAGTCCAAATGTTGCAAGTCTCATTATGGATTTTACCGACACTCAATAAACAGTCAATATAGGTTTCGCAAAATCTGTAGCCTCGAATAATATAGGGATTTTCTCTCCAAGGAACCGGTAGTTCATCATATGTAATCAGTCGACTTCGCGCCACATGAATGGCAGCTGCTATACTTCTGTTGATGGCATCTGCACTGTCGACAATAGTGGTGTCAACACATTTTAAGGTCTCGTCCAGAGTCCGGTAGCATTGAGTTTCAATGTCGACCAGCTTCTGCTCGAGGAGTTTCATTCCTTCGGCGACTTTAGACGGTAGTGTGCCACTGGCGGCAAGCGATTCGTTGTATCTAGTCTCGAGAATGGAGACTATGGCCTCTCCACGTCGCCACCCACCGCCGACGACCTCTCCTCCCAATTTTCCACATGATTCCTTGACTGCGACTAGAGTTTGATATGCCACAGTCAACTGTTCATCCAGTTGGCCCAATGTAATAGAGCTGTATTCCTCGAGCGAACTTAGCCGCTGTCCCAGATGGCTAAGAAATAGTTCAAGCTACGGCCATTTGTCAACTTTTAATTCTCAAGAGCAGCAATTTGCACCGCATTCCAACAACTACATACCTTCAGTAATACTAGCTCTTCTAAAGTATCTAGGTCGGTCGAGTATTTCGTCGAGTGTGAGTGGAACGAATGCCGCCTATGCGAAAAAGAGTCGCTCTTGTTTAGAACAGTCTTCACCGAATCGGTGTGAAGATCGATCAGCTCATGCATACTGCCCACAATGTATAGTAATTGAACTCGATCGCTGGTAAATTCCGTTCAGTTCTCCAAAACACTGAATTGCAAATATAATATGAAAACCGGGACAAAGAAAAATATATTAAAACAAGTACCACCAAATAGCCCAAAACTAGAGAATTCCGGACACTATTAGAGAACTCCCAACACTATTGACGATAAGCCAAGGAAAATATAAACAAAAAGTCGCGAAAGGAGACCCTTCTTTTGAAGAAAATGTATCCAAAGCCTTAAGCCTTCTCTTGCGAGATAGAATAAGATAGTAGGTTTGGTCTACTTAATCAAAAAAAAAGTCCTAAATACTGCTAGTAAAATATTGGGTTGACCGAGTCATCTAGAAAAGCTATAAATTCAATAGCATACAACTAAGCTGTATATAGTCGGATTTTTCCATATTAGGAATCGCTAACTTGGTGAAGCGACGGCGCAACAATCAATGCTCAACTCGTAAAGCTCCACTAAGTTTATGGAGTAAAGGCAATGACGCGACCTATCTGTGCGACGAACCCGTGATATTGCCGGACTTGATTAACTATTAAGGTTTAGTGGAGGCCCAAATGCCAATTCGCGCGTTGCATAAACCCTGAAGATAGCGAAATCATGCGTAGATAAGTTCCCGACGCTAAACGTGCTTTACGTGCTTCCTCAGAATCTCACGTTTCGCTGCGGTTTGAGCCGATTTGGTGACCGGCCTCCTCTTCCGTTCACATGTGCAAGAGTGTCTAGAAGTGAATATACGAGATCGGGCCGGGCCGGGCGGGTTGTGATTTGGGACTTTTGTTGTCAGATCCTGTCTCTCGAAACCACATGCTAGCTATCTACTCGAGCTCCGAATATCCGTCCAAGACAGCAAGTTTGCTTGCATACGGAAACCACTCGTTCACGTCTGCAGATCAGGGTCGTAATTTTCTTTCAAGAATGATAGTCAGTCTATATTATTTTGCAAATGGAAATTTCCCAAAAAGTGGGGTTAGTATATTTTAAATGGCTACAAAATTCATGATTATATAATGTGTTTCTCTCGTAGTCTCTGTGAAGTTGCTTTCTAACGCAGAAGTCTGTTGAGCGACGACTTGCTTTCACGCACTTCTTGTCCGGGGCAATATGGCGAATAAGACTCTTTGAAGGTGTCTACACCTATCTAAACTCATGCTCCCAAGCCTAGCAGAAGTTGTACTAATTTACCCGGTTGCCAATGAAATTCTGCCTGGCTGGACGGGAAGTGAAACCGCTTACCTCGAAAGGAATGGTTCAAGATCCAGACAGCTCTAACATCATTTTTCTGACGCCATTGATTAGACAACTGCTGCAGGATTTGAAAGAGTTTAGACGGCCATTATTCTATAAAGATGCCGCGGTGAAGAATCAGCAATGAAAGCAGATTCAATCTTGCGTCTTTTGTGATGTGACTTCAGTTTATATCTCGAACGCGACAAAGACAAACGTAAAGTAAAATCTTCTGCGCTGGTAAAAAGAAGTGTATCTGTTGGACGCTCAGTAACTTTGTAATCGTAGGAATCGCCGAGGGATATAGGGGAAAATAATACTATACACATATTTCTATGGTACAAACGACAGCCATATTTACAGTTTTTCAATCCACTCAACCAGATCGAACCTCTTCCTCATAATCTTCAGGAGTCTCGCTCGGCTGACCCGTTGCCAGAGCACCAATCTCGACAGTCTTCCACTGGCCGTCCTTTGAGATAAACTCCTTCCTCTCACCCAATAGTCCCAGACTGCTAGAACTCCTCTGTCCAATCAAGTATTTCTCAGCAGCATCTTTTACATGTTGAGTTCCAACTTTAAGAAGCGCTGTACGTCGCATTTGCCTCATGTTATCATCTATACCATCAATGAAGTAGATCATTCCTTCTGAGTTAATGCTTTCAGGGGCATCGACGCTCTGGAAAATATTAAGTTTGGCTTCCTCAAGGTCTCTAGCTGTCCAATCCTTCGACACAGCAAAGTCCGCAGCACGTTCTATCACGCTAAAAGTGTTTTCCGGCGAGGGATCTCGGTATGAGTAGAAGCCGAAGACGCCAGACAAAGCACCGTATGAAGCCCCACCTCCATATGCCCCACCCTTTTCGCGAATCTCACTATGTAAATGCTTATGCGTCAATAAGTTCGCTAGGATCTGCAGTGAAGCACCGTCAGGATGAGTATAGGGAACGCCGCGTAGTGCAGCTCCGGTGTAGTTCACCTGGAACGGCATAGGATAAAAAGTCTTTGAAATTCCAGATCGAAGATTGAAATTTAACAGTTCAGACGAGCCTGCAGGCGAACTGATCGCAGGAACGATCGGCAGTCTCGCAAGAAAATCGGATGCAGCTCTATCATTAGCTTCAACAGAATTTGCACCGCAAGTCAAAGCAAGCTTCATATTTTGTCTAGAGATGACATGTGCCGCAATCTGCTTTAGCTTCTCAGAGATAAGAGGCAGCGACGCATCGTCAAAAGAATCCAGATAAGTGATGAACTTAATCTGGTCCATTCCTGATAGCGTCTCACCCAATCGACTCGAAGGTGTTAATAGTGATGATGCAACACTTCTAGCATAAACATGGCCCCTTTCAGCAATAGAGCTGACTGATCCGCTAGCAAGTCCTCTGATTAGAGAACGCAACTTGGAATAGTTGTCATAGTTTGTCTCAGTCACTAATATTGTTAAGAGTCGAAACATTTCAGGCACATTGCTGTCCAAGCAGTAGCTCGAGAATGACAAAAAGAGTTTCCAGTTATCAATATCTGTTGGGTCACAACGTATCTGAATATCAGCATCTATACCACCTGTACTAAGCTTAATCTGATCCTCCAACTCAGCCATACTTTGTGTTTTCGTTCCTAAGCTAGTCAAGGCATCGGAGAATAATGGCAGATAAGGATGCAGGTCTTGCGGCAGGTCGTGCAGAGATATAAGCGATCTGAAATATGTCAAGCCATTGGTAGGAGCGATTCTCCATTGAACAGCCACATCTTCCGATAGTTTTGCATGCTTCAATTCCACAGAATCAACCTCCAACGGAATGTCCTTCGCATGCAAAGTAGGAAGGCATGACAGATCCTCTGTCTCTTCCTGCTTCTCGAGAAGTTCCAATCCAAGTTCATAAATATCCCTTTTGTCGTGTTCACTCAGGTCCTTTATCTTTTGCGATAGTCTATCTCTCTCCTCTTCGGTTAATGCATCGCCGAAAGAGTCACTGGGTGCCATGGTAAAATAAAAAATTGGATTATCTTCCAGCATGTACTTTGCTAGTAAATTCTTCAAGAAATCGGGACCCTTCAAGTCCTGGCGAAATCTACTCAGAAAAGAATTCCATTCAAGCATCTCTAAAGGATCTTGCTTATTGAACCATCCTGAAGTAAGACCGTACAGTAATGTCATGCCAAAATTTGCTTCTTTGTGTTTTCTACTAATCTCCATTTGATGCAAAATCGCTTCAACGCGAGAAGAGTCGAAGCTAGTGTCATACGCAGTCTTAAGAACGTCGATAATAGTCTTTTCTACTAACGCCAAATTGTCCTTCGACACTCCTTGTAACCCTACAGAGAATATATTCACTGCAGCAGTAGAATCGAAGCCTGTATTTGGTGTGAACTCAGTGCCTAAATGACTATCAATCAAAGCCTGATAAAAAGGAGATGCGAATCCATCAATCAGCAAATTGAATAGTATTCTTAGGCAAAAGCTTTCATAGAGGTCACTGCTTTCTCCGAGTATCCAGGTGAGCGAAGTTTTGTATTGTCTCGTAGGATCAATCATGGGATCAAACGGCCCATCCATCACAACCCTTTTCGGCTCTTTCATTTCTATCGGATATTTCAAGTCGTAACTTGACGGCCGTGCTTGAAACTGCGAAAATTGGGAATCTATATCTTTAAGATGTTGTTCTAGTGGAAAATTTCCGTATGTAAATACTTTAGCATTAGACGGGTGGTAGTGTTCTGCATGAAACCGTGTGAGGTCAGCATATTCTAAGTCTGTGATCTTCGCTGGATCTCCTCCGCTGTTATTCAAACTAGGATAAATGCTCTCTTGAAATCTGATGTAGTACAGATACGACGAATCGGACTATTCATCATCAGCCAAAGACTCCTTGTTACTTTTCAGCATAAACCATACCATTTGTCCCTTCATCTCATTATACACGACTCCTTTGAATACTAGCGGAGAGTTCGAGTCTAAGTCAATTAGCCAATATCCTTGACTACTTATAATTAAAACCCAGTGCACCTTTTGGATCGGTATACTCCAGTCGCCATCCTTCTTGTTTGAAGTCCAGTTCTCGTAACAGAGGATTAAGAGTGGCGTCGAGATAAACACTTCGAAGGTTCCCAAAATCGACCTCATTGGTAGTTGCGAAAGGATAGAATGTATAATCGGATGCTAAATTAATTTCAGCATAGAAGATATGAGATAGACGTCTCTAGTCATTCTAGTTATCATACCTGTCATTGCATTCATATAATTTGCCAACGATCGATTGAGCATCTTGAAGAAAGGATCTCTCACTTGATATTGCTGAGATCCACACAAAGTGGTATGCTGAATAATAAAAAAGTAAATGAGTATTAATATTAAGCAATTGTCTACTTCTTCCATCGTATACTTACTTCCAAAATATGCGGCACTCCAGTGGCATCAGGTGGATTCGTTTTGAATCCAATTGAAAAGACATTATTTTTATCATCTCGTACAATATGAAGATGCTCAGCTCCTGTGGAGTCATGCCGCAGGTTTATCGCAAGCAGGTCAAACTCTGGAATCTCTCTCAAGCGCTCAACAGTATAGCCATGGATCTTTGAACCTGGGGAATATTTCGATTTGGCATCTACTAACGAAGCGAACGTCGACCGTCCTTTAACCTTTGAATACACTGAACTCCTTAGCGGATTAGATATCTTCAGTTCTCGGATGCTTTTTACTCGAAGAAGAGAAGATAGCATTCTAACGGCAACTTGATTCGACTGTTAATTCTAAATATTAATTTTTAGCTTTTCAAAATATCTTGTCGAAGAATCTAGCAGTTGAACACGATTTTGAAAAAAATTGGCTTGCAGATATGTGGAAAGAACCTTAAAGTACAAATGTTTGGCGCTTGTGCAGGAGTAATTCCCTAGGCTAGATAATATCAATTCTACGTTGACTCATACGATCAACTCTCGATATACGATACTCGATAGAACGAAAAAACTTTGTAGAAATGAACAAGCGATAACTCGACAGGAGTGGAGTGAATCACTCCACTTGTTCAAATTTTATATACATCTGTCATTGACTCACGACAAAACCGAACAGGACGCTCATTATTCTCGCCCGTTTAGAATGTGAATGAAATTTAGGCATGCTAGAACATCTCGGTTCCACAGCCTGCTTTTGCCAGGCAAGCAATCCTTGTTTTGGCATTCAAGAAGTCCATGGACTAGCCGCATTTTAGGTTGCCTGTCTTTTTTATCTGCCTTTTCATCTTTCTTTTTGACGTCCTTCTCATCTTCCGTCTGGCCATCCTTTGTGTCCTGAACGCAGTCCCACTTCCGCTTCCTAAACCCGACTTCCTCTTTCTTTGCTTACTATTCAGAGGTCTAGGGTTCTCGTGGTATTTTCGTGGCCTTCACCCTATGATTGCATTTTGGGCACCAGTAAGATGTCCGAAACTCGTCAAGGAGAACAACATTAAAGCCCTTTTTGCGGAACAGGTCTTGGAAGCCTTTCTTGCGACTAAGTGCGTGATACTTCTTCGTGGAGTTATTGTAATTGCCCATAAGTATTATCACGTCATCACCAAACTTGCTCCGCAAGGCGTTAGCAAGATTATCGTCTGCCTGCTGTCGCTTTCAATACCTCATCCAACGGGCCTCTCTAAACTCCTTTTTAAAATAAAAAGAGAATAGAAATTCGTTTGCCTGTCCCCGTATCTGTAAGGATGACCGGAATTCTTGCAAATCGACAGCGGCAGTGTTGGTGGACGACGGCATGCTCATCCAACTATGATACTGGGCCCTTATATGGTCACTTAGATCTCGTACGAGACCACGCTCCATAAGGCAGTATTCTTTCAAACCGCTTTCTCGCTTGTCCTAACAATAGGTATGCCGAAACTTCTGTATACCTTGATGCTTTTGTGGCTTCTTCCGCTTCGCAGCCTTTTCCAGCTTCTGCCTTTTTTTCTTCCTGGCTCTGTAACGAGCCCTCCTACCCGTAATTTTGTTTTGAGCTAAGCGCTCTGAAGTGTCGACAGTATCATCTGGAACCTCCTCCAGAGTTGGATTGTTCGTTTCTAGCATGGCTTCATCTGCCATGGCGTCGTCTGCCACAAAACTGGCAAGCTCACCAGAATCCCAAGCCAATGCCGAGAGCTCGCTCAATACATAGAGGAGGTCCCGATGGTTGGGGTCAATCACTATGACCCGACCTCTGCTCTCTTCTCGATTTTGGTGGACCAATTATTTAAGAGTAAGTTCGAGCTCGTTCGCCCTCGACTTTGGTGATGGCTTTTTTGTCTTTGTTGCCTTTTCTGTCGCCGTTGCCTTTTTTGTCGACCGATTTTCGAGCGACTCCTCTTCTTGCCCTTTCACATATCTATACAGGATGGTCACCTTGCAACCATCTGTGCTAAAAAGACCGGTAAAAATGCGACCTTTACGCCGAAATATCCGAGACTCAGATTTGATAAAATCCTTCCATAGAGCAAGTGGATTTCCAGGACAGTCCGGACGACAACCCCGTCCTTTGCTGTTCCGTCGGTTTCCCTGCTCGTCATCATTGTCTTTCTCCGAGCATGTTGCCTGCATTGTTCTTTTCCAGGATCCGCAACCGGCGTGGCTTTCATCTCGCCGCTTTGACTCAGATCGCGTGGTCTCCGCCCTGATACCCAGGCAGAAAATCCGAAAATCAATAAATGTTGCGCAGGATATCATCGATTTCCTCACTGGTATTGTCAGTGTTTTGTGGATGTTATGAGCCTTGGAATACTTGGCCAAGGCGACCATCGCAATAAGATATCGTTCAGGCCTGTGCTCTATATCGAATTTCAATAGTTTTTAGACCCTTTTTTCTTCTTCTTTTTCTTTGTCGTGTTTGCGATTGTCATATTCACTCCATTTGGATTAGAGTTCCCCGTGTGCATCATGTGCATCGTCTGCCCCGTCTGTCTTTTCTTCTCATTAGTCTTCAGTGTTCTAATGGGCAAGAACTTAAAATTGCTAGCTCCATATTCTCGAACACCATCCGTGAGCATCAGGGAGCGAGGCAGCTGCCTGTAGTCGTTCGGCTGAAGTCGCAGCAGTTGACAGTATTTGTTTGAATTTTCTGGTCGCTGTAAAGAAGGCTTTTCGTGCAGCTGCCGCTGCTTGCGACTTACCACCTGGTGGCTTCAAAGACTGGTTGATTGCTCTGAGTAGTTGTTTTTCTAGGTGCAGTTTTATGGTATTCATATATCCTGTGGCAATGCGGTTGGCTTCGTACTGCATGACTTGCCGGGGTGACTTTAGTTTTGGAGTAGTTGTAATTCTTCTCGAAAGCTGCAAGGTGTCTTCTGATAGTCATTCGGTAACTATTAGTCAAGGTCTCCACGGACCCTTCGTTCGTCTTGCATTCTGTTAATAAGAGAAGGCACTCTCAAAAGAAGTTGCTTTTGACATATTTCCATGAATTGAGAGTGTCCGGCCCCTGTACATTCGAATCCATTGATGAGATGCTACTGCTGTCATCATCGCTAGACAGGTATTCATCCGCATTCTGCTCTTGCTCAAGCTTTTGCAACAGAACGTCCTTTGCGAGAAAGTATCCAGCAGTAGTGACCTTGTGGATTTGTTCCACTAGATCATTAATGCGTTCACAGTCTGAATCTGTAAACACAGTATCTAGTCGACAGCAAATGGTCGAATAACCTTCAGAATTTATTAAGCTCATGTTGGTTGATTTGGTGTTCCAAGACTGGGATTATCCAGTCCTTTATAGACTTCATGCTGATTATTTGCAGATCTATTACGATATTTAGTTGATTTTGGAGTTGCAGGTGCAACAATGTTCAGGTTTCATCTGTCAAACAAGTGGATCAGAGGTGTAACTTCGGCGGTTGCATTCATGAAGCGGGTTAAGGGTTGACGTCTTCCATTGGGTAAACGTATTTTGAGCAGAGCACGTGACTATTTAAAATGTAAAAGTATATCGTCATCAATCAAGTTGATATAACTATATTCGATATAACGAAAAAACTCAGTAAAAGTAGGAATAGTCATGAAAATACAACCCCACACATATTCAAACGGGTAACCATTAATCCTCCCACTTACTCTTGCACATTCAGATATGACTGAGAGCTAGGAAGGACAAATTTCCGGGTATTATTCTCTCTCCCCACCAAGCACATTAAATTCCAGTTCTATAGAGATAGCCCTGCTGTCAATCTGAACAGAAGCCAGGTTAAAAGAGGACCTACTTGAACAATCTCAAGTTTAATGGACAACTGATAGCACCTCGTTCTCCATGTTCCGTCAGGTCTCGTAGTATAAATTACCTTGAGTTGTTAAATACAACCTAACCTTGGACGTCAAAAGATATGCGGCCCCTAAATTGTTGGTAGCTCTGTTCGGCTATGTCCATATGATCTAAACGAGATTCACGAGCTCGAGTTGCTATATATTGATGCTGCATGTTTGACTTCACAAGAGATGGCAGGCATACGATCCGCGACTTAAAGCAACTAAAACCTTGGGTTTCATGATCATTCTGAGCGGAACTAGTAATTACATGTTTTCAATATTTGAGATTAGGCATTCCTGGGATTAGACATTCGTGGGATTAGATATTCAGAATTATGTCCCGGAACACACTATACATACCATTTATTTGTTGTGAATAGGCAACCAACTAGCTTTTCCTGCTCAGAGCTTCGATAAGCTGGCTCTAGATCCTTTGATAAGTGCCTATATGAAAATCTCACATCTGTAAGCGATGATTAGAGTGAGAATCTTATATTAACACAACCCCCCCCCACCATAACCCCACGCAACTTCTGTGTAGGCTCCAGGACGCGTATTATACCCCACGAATGTGCTGGTAAGAGTTGATTCAGGTGTAGAAGTCCCTCAGACATCATACGACGCAGCAACCTATAAAAGTGGTATTAATTCCTTCTGAAGATGATCAATTTTTATTGTTATTATCAGAAACAGCAATATGAGTAAATCAATTCCGGCACCAGGTTTCTCAACCTTGACACAAGAACAAGTAGACTTTTTCATGGAAAAGGGATATGTTGTTCTTCATGACTGTTTTACTAAAGAGCAAGCGGCATATTGGATGAAGGATATTTGGGTTAGAATGGGATTGAACCCAAATGACCGAAATTCTTGGTATAACGTTAATGATCCAAACTCACCATTTGGAGCTAAGGTTCACATGCCTGGTCAAAGATCAGCTGCTACGAGTGAATTCGCACCAAAGGCATGGGGTGCTATTTGCGATTTAGTTGGTGGTGAAGATAAAATTTCAGACAACACTAAACGATGGAGGGATAACTTTATTGTTAATCTTGGAGAACAGAATCCTGATTTAGACCGTGTCGATACTGAAAATCCTTTAGGATTAGAAAACTGGCATACTGATGGTGGATTTTTCCTCCACTTCCTCGATTCACCGGAGCAAGGTTTACTAGTCACTCCTATTTGGAGCGATGAGATTAAGCACCGAGGTGGTGCAACATTTATTGCACCTGATTCAATTGCAGTTGTTTCGAAGTATTTGCATGATCATCCCGAAGGTACTATGCCTGGCGGGGCCGTCAATGGTTATTTATATATTGCAAGCCAATGCAAGGAATTCGTTGAGCTCACTGGCAAAGTTGGTGATGTTGTTATTTGCCATCCATTCATGTTGCATTCAGCTTCTCACAATACTTTGAGAATTCCTAGAGTTATAACCAACCCTGCTATTAGTCTGAAGGAACCTTTCAAGTATGACAAGCCAAAGGATCAACTTAGTCTCGTTGAAAAGAAAACTCTGAAATCGCTTGGTTTGGAGTCGTTGAGCTATCAGATTAAAGCAGAAAGAAAGATTTTCCCTAGCAATCGCGACGAGATGTGGGCTCGGGTTCAAAAAGAGGAACTTGCGAGATTGAGAGAGTACGGAACCGCTGCTGAGTTTGATAACAATGTTCCAATTGGACATCATTAGATGGTTTATTTGAGTCAAATTGCAGTCTCATCATTTAACGATTATGATAATAATAGTCTCCTAATATATTTGTTATTTGCACTGATGATATTGATCAGTTGTAGGTAGTAACATCGCAACTCGGTTGAGATTGTTTTGCCACGAGTGTACGAGTTTTCGTGTCATAAAAAATCATAAATTAGAGCAAGTTGTTCTTTGAAACGTTGACCACTCATGAAATTTGAAAGATTTCGCAACATCTATGCAAAGATTTGAAATCGGAGGTTTTGAGTGAAACTATGCACAATTTGGAGGACATTTAATTTCAAGCTGTATGGTAAGCTAGTAAAACAAATATATTTCCGAGATAATTTATGTTTAAACAAACGGCAAGTCGACCTACCTTTGTAATACAACAGTCGCTAAGTTTCCTTCTCTGCTTGAATATATGTATCCGTAGGCACTATAATATTACGCTTCTGTGTAGAAGCTTTGCGAGGGTTTTCAGCAGCGAATATTCTATCCAGTTCTTCCAATGTAAATCCTTTTGTTTCAACAAAGAAGAAATACGTAATGATCGCCTCAAATGCAACCCAACAGGTGAAGATCAAGTACGTCTTCCACCCAATTGTTTGCATAGCCACCGGTACACCAAACTGGTTAACCAAACTGGCCGCATTCTGCGATAACTGAGACGCCGCCATACCTTTTCCTCTCTGCTCATATGAAAGAACTTCAGTAACGTAGAGTCCCTGCATTGGAGTAATTCCCACCTTAATCAAAAGTTAGTCAAAATGGCTTGACGATAAACGTAGGTAATACTTACAGCTCCTGTTGCAGAAAATAGGAAGTAACAAACAATTCCGCCTATAGCTATATTTTTTGAACCATTAGAGGTGTACAACGCAGTACAAATGGTTAGGATTGTCCAAAACAGTGTCATGAAACAGAAGACTCCAAGAAGAAGTGGTCTACGACCAACTCTGTCACAAAGCGATGCCCCAGTATAAGACATGACTGCATTAATACACGCCCAGCCCAAGTTGAAGTTAAGAACAGTTGTAGGGTCAGTAATTCCGACTCCTGAGTAAAAGCCTCCAATAAAATAGCTAATTCCACCGGAGGACCATTGTCCAAAGACACTAAGACCAAGGCAGCAAAGCATTCGATATCTGGCAGCACGGCTGTTGAATAGCGGCCTGTAGTCCCACCATACCTTGTCACTACCATTGACATTCAACTGCGCTTCGAACTCTGCAATTTGCAATTTGACATAAGTATTATCTGAGTTGTCATTTCCATGATAATATACCATAAATTGTTTAGCTTCTGCTTCTCTACCATGTGTGTACAACCAGCGAGGTGATTCTGGCAAGAAATATACAGCCAGACAAACAATCCCTGGGAAAAACATTTGCAGCCAAATAGGAACAAGCCATTGCTTATTGCCAGAGAGATTGAGAGTTCCTCTCGTACAGCCTGAAGATAATATCGAACCAATGAACCAGGTGCAGTTGTACAGTCCGGTCATTACTCCTCTATAGGCAGGGTGCGAGATTTCGACAACATATGTTGGTGCAGCTGATATCGCAATATTCGCACCAAAACCAACAAAGAAACGACCTCCTAAGAACTGAGGAAGAGAACCATTTATAGACGAAGTCCCTTGAATTATAGCACCTACGACTACTAGAGAGCAGCCAACGAAAATACCAAATCTTCGGCCAAACCTGTCAAGACTTTCGGCAATAAAAGGAATCGAGCATGCCCCACCGATTTGGAACATAGCTGAAATATATCCTGCTTTTATACCATCGACTTCTGATCCAAATTCAGTTTGAAAGGGTTTCATAACCTAACTAGCATTTAGAGAATTTGATCAATAAGGGAGATTCAATGCAGTTAAAATACACACCAGTAGTGAACTCATGATAGAGCCGTCATAACCGCTCATAGAAGAACATAGAAATGGAATGACACAAAGCAGGTAGAGCTTGAACATTCGCTTGCTCGCTGGTTGAGGAGGATCCTTCAACCTAGCTTCAGCAAGTTCATCAGAACCTTGGATAACCTTCTGTTTAAGTCCTGGAACATCCACATGTTCTGTTTCTTCCTTTTTCTCAATCTCGCCCACACTCATAATAAGAAGAAAACTGTAAAAAGCAGAAAAATCCTTGAAAAAGTCTAGAGAAAGTGTCCAGTGAAAGTGTAGAAAAGGTCTCCAACTCTAGAGGAAATATACCAGCTTTTAACATCGAGTCCTTCCACAAAAGTCGAACTGCATATTGATATAACTAATAACATCTTACTCTTGGCCTATTATTGAGGCATCTAAATAGCTACTCTGGTCCATGGAACTGTGAAATGTGGGGTATCTGGGGTATCTAGGGCAGTCTCCATAATCCCCTCATTAACAGACCTGAGCTTCTCTTCTATAGCAAGGAAGCCTTCATCGCCAAAGTCCAACTCAGTTGAATCCGCATCATTCTTATAATCGCTTGTTTTTTATCATACCTGGTTTCGGTATTCTAGATTGGCTTTCTTGAAGCTGTTGCATCTTATATAGCAGCTTTCGTTTAGTTTTAACGTACTTCTTTATAGATATTCCGGGTCAAAGTAGAAGATTTGATCCTTATGCAGTCAATAATAGAGAAAGACACGTATGAAGCACTCTGCCGAAATTCCTGCCCCACAGAAAAAGCTCATGCAAGCCAAGTCCGTCCCTCACTGATACTGCACCACAAGCAAAGCTTAAATTGCGGACTGAATAACTTGCGGCATTACCAAGCACATTCATAAACCATCCCAGCTGACCCAAGTATAACTATGAAGGAGTAAGGCAATTCAGTAAATATACTTAAATCTGATTACTTTTTGAGGTTGCTCCGCAAAAGTTAATAAATTCGGCAATACCCCACATCCTTTTCTTTCAGGAACGTCGTATATGCCGTCGCCACCGTTAATGCAGCATATCAAAATAGTTTCAGTCGAGTATCTATCCAGTTGTTAGATATATCGACGTTAGTACTGGTGATAACGCGCGCAAAACCGGTCTTAAGATTCGAAGCAAAGGAACGGGATGCAGCTCGTTCTGCTCGGTCGGCTGCTCGAGTATTAAATGTCATATTCAAAGTACACTTCGAGTGCTTTTTATGCTGTTCCTTCAATTACAGGCTCAGGAGTCCATACATGGCTTTAATACTCTTCACAGGAGTGTCGAGTATATCAAGTATATCAACTGTGTTTATTGGATAATTAGTTTGGGGCTCTAGGAGATTTGCAAACCGTGGGCACAGTAAGCGACGGTTTTAAGCTGGTTTGACGCTAGTTTGTACTCTTATGAAGATGTTCAGGCTAATGGTGATGTTGATCGCAGGCTGGAAATCATCTAATCGATTGTATAATCATGACATCATCCACAGGGGTACAAAATACCATACATCGTACATATAGATGTCCTGCATTATGAACCTCGATCATTCTTAACTGATGCCGCTCACCAGCTCCGCAGGTCCCCCACCCATTTTTGGGTCCTCTTCCCCATCGTTCATTTTAAGCAACGACGACCTGGATCCATCCTTTTGTTCGCGTGTAAAGTTACATAATTAGTCGGCATCTTCGTAAATACTTCTTCTCTTTATTTTCACCTAACCCCAATCTTTAATTAAAAATGGGATCTCCGACTAAGCCTATCAAGCCAAGCCCAGGATAAGTAACATGAGTTTGATGAGCCTAACTATAGTAAGACGTTCACTCGGCTAGAGCATTTGTCTTGGCATCAATTGAATCGTAGGTTTTCATTCAAGTTGAAACCCTAAGAAATAATGTATCCTGACTAAAGAGCTTAGACTGGCCAAAACAGAGATATCAGTGTGAGTGGTCAAAATGTGTAAAGACCTCTCTCTGTAAGAGAGGAGTATTGACTACCTTATTGAACGACATCAGAATAAACAATCGCTCAGTGGAGGATCTACTAACAAAGATTACCCTCCTTACTCGATATGTAATCATAAACACCGATTTATCTAAGCTTCGCTCTCGTGTTTCTACAAACCGGTGTCAACAATAGAGGCCGACACATCAGTTCAGGCCAAATATCTCAGTGGTCGAGCCTACGATTTGATGAGTAACGCGAATGTAGATTATCGTTTAGCCAATGCAACACAGCAACCCTTACCCCGCTTCATGAAGGCATACGCTCAGCAGGCTGTGGAACAGAGATGTTGTAGCATGCCTAAATTTCATTCACATTCTAAACGGGTACCGCGAGAATGATGAGCGTCCTGCTCGGTTTTGTCGTGAGTCAAGCACAGATGTATTTAAACAAGTGGAGTGATTCAATTGTGAATCGCTCCATCCGGTCGAGTTATCGCTCGTCCATTTTTACAGATGTTTTTTCGTTATATCGAATATCGTTATATCGAGAGTAGTATAAGTCAACGTCTGTAGAACAGCTCTTTAGACAGTTACAGAGAAAAGAAATTACACATCAAAGCCAGATATATGACCCACCCAAACCACATGAGGGTCAGCGAAAGATTGGTTGCCCCAGTGAACGCTGAAGTTAAAACTGGTACTTTCTCGTTGTTTGGCTCTAGAAATACTCCGTCTTTAGTTTCCTGCTTTAAACGCCTACCTGAACAATTATCTATATGATTCTTCTTTTTAGGTAAAGATGAGCGAGCTTACCGATCTCGACAACAGATAAAGCCAGTGGAAGTTCAAGATCAACTACAGCAAGAAATGCAAAACAAGCAAATCAATGTGTATACCTAGGTTTGTACAGATTAGTAATTTTGGACAGCTTAATCCAACGTTTAATCAAGCCTAACGTCACTCATCACCTAATCGGAAGTATCACGTATTCGGAAGTGCTTTTCAATTCCATCACCCTTCTAACTCAATTACACCACCATGGTACGTCGTAAAAGCCAGAAAGCTGCCGAAAAAGAA